>PVKA01027412.1:0-30574 GCA_004027165.1 Ctenomys sociabilis
CATGCTAGCTGGACTTAGGACCTCCGTGGTTCCACACATCCACAAAAGTGCCTTAGTGTCTTATTTTCATAATGGGTTGCACTGGGTGTGGTAGATTGGAATTAACTTCTTAGAATTCCAATAACTTTTCCATGGGATTACAAATATAAACTTTCTGGACCATGACGTAGACCAGGAAAGGCTCTCTATGGTAACAAATAATTATTTTTCAATATATTTTCTCATTTTATTTTCACCTCCAATCATTATTTTAAGCTTGGGCATGGGTCCTCCTGAATACTACTTAATCTCTCTATTCAACAATGAAATACCAATAAAGCATTTTTAAAAGCTTGAAAATAAGTGATCATGTATAGTTTTAGAGTTATCCTTTCCCCTATTGATATGGACCTATGTTTTCAATGCATTTTTATTCACTCATTTATGTATTTATTTTTGGGGATGGATTCTCACTGTGCTGCCCAGGTTGGTCTCAGACTTGTGGGTTTAAGTAATACTTTTGCTTTGGCCTCCTAAATCGGTGGTACTATAGGTGTGTGCCACCATGCCTGGTTTGCATTATATTTTTAAAGTACTAAATATATATAAAGTATGGCCTGTATTTTCTGCTGCTGAGGTTATTCTTAGGGCATGACATGAAATGAAAATATTGATATTTTGTGGTGATCCGCTCACAAAACTTCCACATCACGCAAGTGCTGTTTGTGCTCTCACGCTAAGGCTGGTGTGTGTTCACATTCGGATGCTACAATGGAGCTGGAACACCCTACGGGCTGATTCGGTGTCCAGGACGCACTGCTTTGTGAGTATATTTGTTGCTATGTGATTCACTGCCCTTTCTATCGCCTCATAACACAAACCAGAATTGCACGTATGTCCAGCCTTATGCTACAAAGGAAAATGTGAGGATGTCCTGGATGCTAACAGGGAAATGCGTTTCAGCATGTTATTCTGAGAGTTGGAACTTGGGAAACATATTTGAAAATAATCTTTTACAAATAGAGAAACTTGTCTAAGCTGAGCCTTAGGTTGATTTAAAAGGAGTGAAAGGTATACAGTGAAATATGATTAATATAGTTTATCAAAATTACAAAAAAAATAGGTATCAGAAAAAAGAGCACACACACAACACAGAAATAGTAGTTGTGAAATTGATACAGGGAGAAAAACTGATCTCTCGTGGGTGAGCTCCAAATGATATAGGGAACCTCCAAATGACTTAGGGAAAAATGATCTCCTGACCTTACCTGTACAAGTTCGTGTTCTCTAAAACTGAAGAATGAATTTTAGGAACAAACAGAGGTTATGAGCAGAATGTATTTATTGAGGGAAAGAAAGTGTCTGTCCAAGACAGGGACAAGAGCATCACTCCCCCAGCCGGTTATTCTGGGAAGCTGTCTCTTCCAGGGATTTTTATAGAGGAAAACCATGTGGTAATGCAGGTCTAAGGTGGTGGAGAGGACATGTGAACTCACTTAGGTGGGCATGAGGTGGGACAGAACTATGGTCAATCAATGAGATTACAAGCAGCATTGCTCAGGTAAAATTTATTAAATCTAGTACCAAATGGAGAAGTGAGTCACATAGTAAGCGGGCATGAATATGGAACAGGGTCTCTTCCTGTTGGGAGTTGGGCTAATGACTCATTTGGGCTCTTTCAAGGTGATTGATACCTATTTAGAATATCAGTCCCAGGGCCAGGGAGATGGCTCAGTAGAATAAGCGCTTCCCTGGAAGCACAAAGGCCTGAGTTCCATGCCCAGTTCTGCACTCCAGCCCCCTAAAAAAAAAGAGTATCAGTCCCTGATGCCCCTCCCTAGGGAAGTATGTAGCTGTGCTTGTTTCCTCCTTTTCTGTCTTGGTCTTGAGGCGTGGTCCATACAGGAGTGCCTCTCTCTCCCCAGTTGGAAAGTCACCTTGCCTGCCCTCTTGTCTCCTTGACGGCCTGGCCTTGCCTGACTGCCTAGAGTATTTCTATCTAACTTGGCTGCCTGCAGCAAAGTGATGCATCGTGTTATGTGCTTTACATGGGATCAGCTAATGCCTGTATGTAACCTCCTGCCAATATTATTTTCCAATTTTTCTAGTAATGGATTTCATTAATATTTTAAAATTTTAAAAATCTTTCTTTCTTTGGTACAGGGTCCCACTATACAGCTCAGACTCATAGTGATCTGCAGCTCTGGGATTACAGGCATGCACCACCATGCCTGGTTTCGGTGGCCAGCACGGCATGCCCATGGTTCTGGGCCCTGCATTGCATTTGGTACCAGGGACTGAACCCGGGTCCTTGCCAGGCAAGTGCTTAGACCACCGAGCCGTCGCCCCAGCTCTAATATTTTATTCGTGATACAGAAAAATGTTATTCATTTTGCTTATTTTCACCCCATTTTCTTTTACCTTTTTCTTCCTGATCCCCATCCTTATCCTTAATAATCCACTCACTATTTTCTAGCCCCCCCATATATATATATATGCATCTCTACATATATGTGTGTATGCATATATGTTCCACAAAAATACATACATCAAGAAAAAGAAATATTGTAATACTAAATTTACTAAGACTTCATGAAGTTAGTACAAGAGAAAAACCAAGAGGTGCTCAAAACAGTGGCCATTAACTTCCAGACATTTATTAATACAATGAACCACTGAAGTGCATATGCATTTTTTTTATTCTTCTTTTTTATTTTTTATTTTATTGAACTACAAATGTCAATCAGACAGTTTCAAGACACCTTAACAATACAGATTCGATAAATTAATACATTGCAAACTGTTTTCATAATATTTTGGTATTGTACAAGGTGTATACATGATATATTTACAGATATTATTTTAGCAGATATCTCTTATCAGTGAATTAAGAGTGTAACTGCTTACTTATCTTATTTTTTATACCTCAATTATATCAAAAATTCAATAATTATTTTCCTAGTGGATGACCGTTGTACTAGAAGCCGACATAATATCCTGTCCAACCACCATTAGTGCAGATCTTGCCTCTCATAGAATTATGTAGAGGCACAGCGTTATCTATCCCAACTGTACTGTGCATACACACACATCATGATTTTTTCTTTCTACACCCCTTCCTTTGTCTACATCTGTCAAAGGTGGGCACTCCATTGTCATTCAACTAACTTAGATGCTTGAACTCGACACCACAATCCAACACAGTCAGCATTCTACAACAATAGTGAGTTATTCAAAGAAATTGTGACTATATGTCATTTACAGCTCAGCTTAATATTACAGAAACACTCAATCTCCTGGAAGAGAAAGTAGGAGGAACTCTTGAAGACATAGGGGTAGGTAAAGAGTTCATGAACAAACATATATTCGCATGGGAAGCTCTTGAAAGAATCAACAACTGGGATCAGCTCTTCTTAAGGAGCTTCTGCATGTCAAAAGAAATTGTCAACTGAGTGAAAAGACAACCCACAAACTTTGAAAAATTCCTAACTAATAAGCAATCAGACAGAGGACTACGGTCTAGAATATATAAAGAACTAAGATATAACAGGGCCCTCCAATTTAAAGACCCAATTCAAAAATGGGCATCTAAGATGAATACACACTTCTCAGAGGACAAAATTAAAGAAGCGAATAAATATATGAAAAAATGCTCCACATCGCTAGCCATTCGTGAAATGCAAATAAAAACAACACTGAGATACCATCTCACTCCAGAAAGAATGGCTATCATAAGGAAATCAACCAACAACAAATGTTGGAGAGGCTGTGGGGAAAAGGGAACACTTCTCCACTGCTGGTGGGAATGTAGACTGGTACAACCATTGTGGAGGTCAGAGTGGAGACTCCTCAAAAGAGTAGGACTAGAAATCCCATTCAAGCCGGCTATTGCCCTACTTGGAATTTTCCCAAAGGAACTGAAAACATTGTATCATAGAGATATATGTGTACCTATGTTTATAGCAGCACAATGTGTGATAGCAAAATCTTGGAAACAACCACGATGTCCATCACATGAGGAATGGTTGAAAATGATGTGGTATTTCTATATAATGGAGTATTACTCAGCTATTAAGAATGATAAGTTCGAAGCATTTATACTGAAGTAGATGCCACTTGAACATATACTCATAAGTGAAATAAACCAGACACACATGGGTAAATATCGTATAGTCTCCCTAGTATAACATGCATTTTTTTTTTTTGTGGACTCACATGTGTGTGTTTCTTATATAAGAAAATGCAAATGATGTTTAACATTTACCTTTCTGATCCTGTTTATTTTGTTTAACAGAATGGTTTCCAGTTCTATTCCTTTTTCAGAAATGAAGTGATTTCATTCTTTATTGTGGCTGAATAATACTGATGAAAAAGTTTGAAGGCAGAGAATGTGCTGACTCACCCAAGATCACACAGAGTGTGACACAACCAGAATTGAGCACAGGTAGCTGACCTCAGGAGCTCAATACGATGCCATGTGCCCACCCTTCATAAGTTGATAAAATCTCGAATGAAACAGTTACAGTGAGTCTATATTTTGAGTGAGAAGTATTCATGTTCTAGTTTGTCACCTATGAAAATTCCTTTCAACTGGTGTATTCTATCTCTTTCAATAGAAAAAGGATAGCTTCATTGTTTTTGCTAACAATAATCTACTTCATGCTCATTTATTTTAAATTATTGTGTTTGATGAGTTGGCTTAATAAATTAATTGTTCAAATGTCAGCTAAGGTGTTATTTTTAAAAGCAAGATGAATCTTAGCCATTTTTCTACTTATAGGTTATAGAGGGTACCATAAATATTTATTCACCTCTTCAACTCAATGATTTAAGCAAATTAATGCACACTACCTCCCAGTGGGTATTAATTATTACTCCTTGTAGGACTAGCATGTGTTTCATTTTTTAAAAATTCCTACACCATATATCCTCTCAGATACCATTGCTTCAGTTTGGTTTCTCTTCATATTATGTGCTCCCTTTTGATTCTGAGACCCACTGCTGGTTGCTCAAAACAAAGCATTTATAGGTCTCCTGACACACTGAGCTCAGGAACTTTCGAAAGGAAGAGGTACAGTGGTGTATCAAGGAGACAGATTGCGTACATATTTTGCATTTAAAGTGAGAGCTTAACCTGGCGAGGTAGCCATGCCTGTAATTCTGGGTACTCATGAGGCTGAGGGAGGAGGGTCTATAGTTCAACACAAGTCTGGTCATCTTGGTGAGACTGAAAAGTTTTACAAAAGGCTGGCAAATGTTGCTCAGTGCAACAAGCAACAAGTACACACACCCACAAACTAAGTTTGGTTTATTTGATCTGCTGTGGAGTATCTGCCCAGCACAAGTCTTCTATCATTACTGCCTCCATTTTGAGGCCCTGGGGCAACAGCATTTTACTGTGGAGTACATGGCTGTAGTTGCCCCTGAAATCTTTGAGACCCCCACTCACAGAGCACCCTACTAATCACACTCTCTGGGGAGCTATTTCACCAGCCGACTCATGAGTAGTCAGATTATCTGTCCTGAATAAAGGGAGTCGGAGCTGAGCCATTTGCACTAGCAAGCCAGTGGGGCTGGATGGCTATCTTCACCTCTGTGCCGGTGTGGATGAGCATAAAGAGGAGGGGGTCTCCGGGAAGAGGGTGCGAATTGGAACAGAGGAGAGTGCAGAAAGGGGCGTCTACGGCCTTGGAGACTATTACAGAGGCAGAGTGTGCAGCTTCCTTTGCAGAAGCTACCTGGTTACCAGGTCTGGCTCCCATGGGGCCCTGGCTTGCTTCCTTTCAGGGAGATATGGTGGGCAATAAATCCCTCAGTATTGGGATTGCTTTAGTAGATTCCTCTTCCTGCAGCCAGAGAATTTCTACCGGAATTACGCCTGCCTGAAGGCTGTTTCCAGGCATCGATTTATGCATCCACAGAACACTTTCAGAGCTGCAAAGATCAGACAGAAACAATCTAATGTGACGGTTAGGCAGGCTCTGCAGCTAGACTGTGAAGGTGGACATTCTAGATCTGTCACTGACTGACTGTGTGATCTCAGACAATCTAATATCTCTGTACTTTGGTTTCCTTATATAAAAACACAAGGGTAGGAATATTTTTCTGCATCATAGTTTGCCATGAGAATTAAGCACATATAAACAGTGTATTTGGCATGTAATGTCTAGATGTTCAAGGAACATTAGCTTTTATCTTAACTGCCTTTAAGTACACAGTATTTACACACACATACACACATATTATAATGTACACATGACTATAGTCTACTCATAAATGTGCATTACATGTATGTGTTTATATTATATACATGTATTTACACATATAGACCCACAAATGCAGTTGTCTGACCTGAGCTGGAAGCTTTGTGTTCCTCTAGCACTGTGTTCACACTTACATTAAAGCCCTTAACACTGCACTGTAACATGCCCCTCTGCTCTCCTCCGTATAAGTGGGCTCCATAATTCAAGTTATTGCCTGCTTCGCTCATTATTCTCAGAGCTTTATGTTTGGTACTGGGAACATTCCAGGGCTCACAGTAGATTTGTAGAGTTGAGTAGATGGATGTTAGATGACATTCTACTGTTAGATTCTCCTGTTGGCTTAACACGGGTCTCACTGCTAACTGACCCTGTCCCTGAGTGACATAATCCTGCAAGCTGCTACAGTGTTTGGTTCTTAGAAGGAAGTGATATCGAAGTCTTCCCTGAAAGCAAGCTTTGGAGAGAGAATAAAAGACAGATTTTGAGGTATCTCAAGACAGACAAGTGAACAGGCTGAGATTCACAGTCTTCATGCTTTCACTCTGGAATAGTTCTCATGGCATCATTTTTCTTTCCAACTCAGCTGACACAGTCTTCAGTAGTTGAATGTTATTATCAAGCAGTGCATTTTTTGCGGCTTGATTGTAGCAGAGAAAGAAATCTAGTGGTTACATTGCACTAGACTGCTAGGGGTGCCATCACACAGGGTCACAGCCTGGAAGGCTTAAACAACAGAAATGCATTTTGTCACAGTTGAGGAGGCTGTGGGTTTGGGACCAAAGTGTCCTCAAGGCTGCTTTTTGGTCAGGCCTTTCTTTCTGGCTTGAAGGCAAGTACCTTCTCATGGAGTCCTGGCATGGCCTCTCCTCTGTGTGCACGGAGGGAGAGGACAAGGAGCTGAGTGGGGCAGGGAGAGGAGACAGCCAGTGTCTCTCTCAAATCTTTCACTCTTCTTAAAAGGACACCAGTCCTATGGGACTGGGGCTCTATCTTTAAGACCTAATTGTATAGAAACTGTGTAACCTAATTGCTTCTCTAATGATCCTATCTCCAAATCCAATTGCACTGAAAGTTGGGATTCCTACATAGAAATTTTTCAGGAGCAGGGACACAACTCAGCCCACAACATACATTCATCCCAAATAGAGGTCTGTTTAAAGGAGGGGGAGGGCTAAAGAAAGGAAGAGAAAAGAAAAAAAAAAGAGAGAGAGAGAGAGAAAAAAAAGGAAAAACAGAAATAAATCTTTTGTAAGTAGGGAGGAAAAGAGAGGTTGAATGGAGGGAAGGGGGACAGGGACAAAAGAATCAAGACATACCATGTGCAGGTAACAATGACCTGTGATGAATGTGAGCACTATATATACCTAAGATGTACCAATAAATTTAATTTTTTTTTTATTTATTTTTTTTTCCATTTATTTTTATATAAATTTAATTTTTAAAAGTGAGTGTAGCCATGTTTCTACTCTGAATGACAATGTGATCAAAATCCAAACTTAGGACTGGATCTCTGTGGTCTGTAGGTGAGGAACAAGCCGCAGTCACAATGAGATCACGGCGGTCACGCAGGCGCCACGTGTAAATGGGAAGCCATTACGTTGCAGGACACTCTCCAATGTTCAGCCTCAGCGTACTGTTTCTGGCTGTCCCAGGGGGGCTTGGAGGAATCAGAGCACACAGAGGCCCAAGTGCAGAGAAGGCTGCCAGCCAACGTCCGTCGCAGTGGCACCCTGAACCACGTTGGGGCCTTGAGAACAGATGTGTACATCCGGGCACGAAAGGCTCCCTGAGGAGTGGGAAACACAGCAGATGAGCTAGAACCCAAGTGCGGTGCTCAGCAGAACCACAGAGCAGGGCAGAGATGCATACATCAGAGGGATGGAAATGGGATGGAGGAGGCTGGAGTTAGGGGACTGAGGCTGACTTTAGAAAGCATTTCAGGTACACGGAGCTCTCTCGTGGTTGGGGAGGTGTGACCGTAAGTATTCAGAGCTGGTTTTAAACCATTAGTAAATTAAGGGTTGGTGAGAAAAGTTTCCTAAAATGTCAGGCATCCTGCTCCTCTGTGGCATCTCCTGGTGCTGTATTCCTCCAAGCAAAGCGATCTCATCTAGGAGTGATACCAACCCAGCTTCGATAATTATGATTTCTTCCACTGCTGAGAGTCCATTTCTTGAGTTTTGAATTTTATTCTTCATGTATAAATTATGTTGTCTGCTAGATAACCTTATAATGTACTGCTGGTTAATTGCTGTAGTTATTATTCTTTGTATCATTTACTCATTTTTTTGAACATATCTTCAAAGGGGACTTCTCTGACTCCAAGCCCTAGATGTAGCCTCTCTTTGCAGTCTGTACTGCCTTAAAAGTTTCTCCGCCTTTGTAATTAAATAATAATTGCATGATTAATTGTTTAATGTCTGTTGTTCTTGCCAAATAATTTTCCCAATGAAAGCAGGAGCCAGCTCTACCATAATTGTAGCTATATCCAACACTGGCTCTTGCCTATAGCAATACATTCTTTTAAAATGAGTTATTGCACTTACATACTTATTTATCCACTAATTAATTCAGCACTCTCAAGTCCTAGGAAGTGTGCTACAATTAAGAAAACAAAAATTAATGTGATAATTTTTGCATTCAGAGTTCACAATTTAGTACCGGAAGTTCTTTACCTTTTTAGATAAAATCTCCCTCTAAAAAACCCAGTGAAAGAGGTGGCTTTGAAATGGACAGAGGATTTTTAAATTTAATTTGTTAGGTTCCCTCACCCTTGCAAGTCCATTCACATTTTTCCTAAAGTTCTCTGCATTTGGGAGCCAAGATCACTCCATGAAACAGATGTTCAGGTCCATAAAAGGTGAGGGTAGGGTTGAAGGGGAACATCAGCATGCTCTTCAAAGGACTAGGAAAGGGCTCCATTGAAAGAGACACTTGGGAAGTAAGGCTGTGTCACCAGAAGGAGCAGGGTCAAGGAATGGAGAAAACAGTATTGGGAAAGCACAGAAGTGCAAAGACTGGAGAAGAGGATACTGGAGCAGTCACCCGACCAGAGAGGACCGTGTTTCCATCTATGCTCAGCATGAAGCTCTTGTAGGGGTTTATGCAGAGATTAGTAAGATTAGACTTGTACTTTTTTTTTTTTTTTTTAATGCATTTGGTATAGAATCTCACTATGCAGCTCAGACTCATAGTGATTCTCTTGTTTCAGGCTCCCCAGCTCTGGGACCACAGGCATATGTCACCAGGCCCATTCTTAGTGGCCAACTCTGGGCATCTGGAGTTGGGCCAGCATGGCATGTGGTACTGGGGATCAAACCTGGGTCCTTGTGCTAGCCTAGGCAGGTGCTTAGATCACTGAGTGATTTCCGTGGCCCGAGACTTGTACTTCACAAGAGTAAAAGCTATGTCACCAGAAGGAGCAGGGTCCAGGAATGGAGAAAACATTATTGGGAAAGCACAGAAGTGTAAAGACTGTAGAAGAGGAGCCCTGTGGTGTGGTGTTGGAGTGATCCTGAGGACAGTGGGGCAGATGCATTGCTCTTTTAGACCCCAGGATGAACAAAAGAGATGACAGAGTTTAAGGAGAGAGTGTGGGACAGTTTGAGATTTAGGAAGAAGCAGCAGCAGGAAGCTGTCACTTATTAACTGTGGGGGATGACAAGGGCAGAAATAAGCTCCAAGGTGGGGCTTAGGCAGCTGAGTGTGTAAGGATGGCGCTCAGCTGAGGTTTCTGTAGGTAGCCTCTGAAGGAGGAATCCTAGTTCAGAAAAACAGAAGTTTCCAGGGTCACACTTTTTTTTCTGGCCAAAATTAAATAAGTTTTTATAAATGATAAACATTACTTACAACTTAGATTATCCTGCAGATTGGACAGAAGAATGCCAAAATGAAGGTCAACCTTGTTTTTTAATTGAAAAAATTATCTCTGCAGCCACAGGGAGGAATCTTATCAATTTTTCTTCTTGAAACAGGAACCTGGGCTGTACTGAAACACAGGGTTGGCCACACATGGTCTGGGAAAATCAGATTATTCATCACTGCCCAAGGAATTCTGGGAGATGGAATGTCTGGCAGGGAAGGTGATAGTTCAATTATGGACCTGCCAAGTGAGTTAGATTTGGAACAGCATGCTGTAGAAAGAGGATTCTCAGTAAATTTTAAATAATAGCTATAAATTTCTAGTAAGTATTAAATCATAATTATGACTATCTTATAAATGAGTTTTCTTATATTTGGAATCTGGCATCACAAATCTTATAGGATACAAATATCCACGAAAGGTATAATCCTTTTATAATTAGTTCAAATTTCACACAACAAGGTCTCCAATTGAAAAAGAACCCCAGCTCCACTGAGATAATTTACATAATATGCTATTCACATAAAGTATACAATGCTTTCAATTAATTTTTATTTTCTTTAAAAAGCTTGCTTTTCCTAAGTTTTTGGCAAGTAAATGATATTCCTTTTGTAATCAGGAAAATACACGAAGAATGTATATTTAAACATTTGTTTAACCGTCCTTATACATAAAGAATGTTTTCCCTTGATCATTACAGCTGAGAGAAAACATATCCTGTGTGAGTTCAAATTAAACAAATGTATAAAATATGGTCAGGTATTACTACAAAAGTGACCTGGCTAGGGAGATGAAAAGACTGAAATCAGACCAGCTAGAGGCTTTCTTCAGTGTCCTACTAGGGCAGGGAGGTGCAGTTTAATTTACAGATGTCTGCTTCACTGCCAGGAGTTTGGGGAGAAATTTCCCCTGCCAATAGCTTTCCCTGCTATGGGCTCAGATGATAGGATAGGTGTGTTCTCACCTAGCGCGGCAGTGATGTTGTTCTAAGAGGGACCGAAGCCTTGGGGTTTCAATTGAGATGTGTGTTGAAGGAAAAGCTCAGCCTATCCACTTACTGTATATACACGGTGAGAAAAGTTGGCAGGTTCTGGGAATGTAGACTGTCACCTCGGATCATGTGTTAATGATTTTCGTGACAGCTGGCACATACCTAAAAATCATGTTGCTTTGTTAAAATAACAGTGTGAGGAAGAATGTAACTTTTTCCCTATAAAATGGAAGCACTGTGCCAAAGTTTGAACCCCTCTGCTTTGCCCTCAGATGCTGATGCCAGGAATAGAATTGGCATTTAGGTTGATGTGGGTATTGGTAAATTGTCTAAAACAGCTTTCCTTCTTCATGATTGCTTATGGGTGTACAGTGGGAGGACTTAGGAAAATTAGATCTAACTTACCCTCATATTGCTTCTAAACCTATGCTTCCTAAATGTAGTTTTTCCTTAGTTCTGGAGCTAAAAGCCTACAGAGTCCTATGGTTTAATGCTTGCTTATACCTTTAAGGCCTGCTACAACCCAGTATCATCCCAATGTTCTGTAATTATGCTTATCTCTTCATTCTTTCACAGATAGCTGGGAATTGTGGTATCTGGTTGCTTACATTTAACTTCCTATTGTAGTAGTTGCTGGTGATAAAGTATAATAAATGCTATAAAACAGCCTTCAAGTTTATTTTTCTGGGGCTGGCAAGATGGCTCAGAGGAATAAGCACTTCCCTGTCAAGCACAAGGGCCTGAGTTCAATCCCAGTTCCACCAAAAAAAGAAAATAAATTATTTTTTCTGTCTTTCATGGACAGCACTATCCATTATGCTGCTTAGTGTATGCTTTAGGGGACTCTACACAGAGGGCATGTTGCTCACATGTTTTTCTACACAAACAAGAAATACACTTTTCTTATGGAAATTATTACATGGAATTAAGTCTATTTCCTTTGTTGCTTTGGCCACTAGGAAACTCAGTCACATGGTTTCTTCTTTAGTACTGACTGGATTCTTTCTGTTCTTCTGCTTGCTTTTGGAGTGCTGGGCATCCAACTCATGACCTCACACATGTTTGGAAGTTCTCTATCACAAAACTACATTCCCATCCCTAAATAGATTCTTACAGCATGATTTGATTGGATTAACTTTTCCACTGACCTCATTTTATTATTCTGGCCTTGGGGCAGCTGGGGTAATTCTTTTTGCTTTTAAAAATAATTTGCTTATGTATTTTTGAAAGTCATTTCAAATTCCTTTTGGATCTAGGTGGAATAAAAAACAAAATGTGTAATATTCAACTTGCATATAGTCTTTTTGCATTTCCCTTGTTTCAGACCTCATATCATCATCAAATCCAGATTTTCCACCCGTCCCCCCCCCCACATACTAGGGATTGGGGCCAGGGCTTCACACATGCTAGCAAAGACTCTACTGAGAAGCACCCCACTGATCTTCATCAACTCTGTCCTTCTGATTTTGAGGCAGGATCTACCAAGTTGTCATTAAATTGTCCTTGAAAATTTTTTTTTTCTGTCTTTGTCTTTCAAGGAGCTGGGACCAAAGCTGGGTATCACTATGTGTGTTCACCCTTTCACTCCTATTGACCAATTTTTCCTGAGTTCTTGTGTCAATATCATTTTGCACTTTACTAAAGAAGAATTCACTCCTTAGTGTTTCTTGTGTATTAGTCCTGTTCTCCAAGCTGCATATTTTTAAGAAATAAGGACTGGTGGCTTACACTTTTCTGAATCATCTAGTGAAATAATAGTCTATAAAGAAATGTTTCATTTTGTACTGTAGTGACACTAAATAGTTACTTGATAATTTTATTTTAAAGAGAATAGAAAAATAATACATGAGACATTAGAAGTGATACATAATTTTCTTTTATCTTTATTTTTTTATGTACTTGGTATAGGGTATTATTCCACAGATTGGACCCATAGTGATCCTCCTGTTTTCAGCCTCCCCAGCTCTGAAATTACAGGCATGTGCCACCACACCTGGACCCAGTCCCTGGCTCAGCGCACCTGAGGGTCTCAGTACCAGATTGGACTCCTGTTTACAGCCTCCCAAGAGCTGGGATTACAGGTGTGTGACACCACTCCCAGTCTCATTCTCTGTCTCAGTGCACGCCAAGGGCAGAACTGCCAGCCCCTCTGCCTGCTTGCAGGTGCTTTAACCTACTGAGTCATTAGGCTGGTCCTACTTATGACAAATTATGCTGATATAAACACAGATGCACATACATCACTGTGGTATGATGTTTTCAATTCTTCTGGAAAAATATCCAGAAGGGGAATAGCTGGGTCCCATAGGATTTTAATCCTAGTTTTTGACGAATCTCCACACTACTTTCCATAGAGATTGCAGCAGTCTGCCCTGCCATCAATAGTGGAGTTCTTCTTTCCTCACATTTGTTGTTGATTGATGACAACTGCTCTTTCTAGGATGAGATAGAATCTCAGTGTTGTTTTAATTTGAATTTCCCAAATGACCAACGATGCTGAACTTTTGTGTGTGTGTACTTTGTACAGGGTCTGCAGGTCACCACATAGATTGGACTCATAGTCATCCTCCTGTTTTTAACCTTCCAACCGCTGGGATTACAGGCACAAACCACCAAGCCCAGTCTCATTCTCCGTTTTAGTGTACACCAGGGGTGGGGCCAGCATAGCATGAGGATTGAGCCCTGGTCCCCTGTATTGGCCTAAGCAGGTGCTTTAGTCCACTGAGCTATCTGACTGGCCTTATGCTAAACATTTTTAAATATATTTATATGTCATTTGTATTTCTCTTCTGAGAAGTTTGTATTCATCTCAGATGCCCAGTTTTGGATTTGTTCTTTGAATTTTGGAAGCCTGGTTTTTAAAAATTCTACATGAAAATCCTTTGTCTGAGTGACTGTCAGTTAAGATTTTTTTCCTAATTTGTGTGTTTTCTTTTCACTAGGTTGATGATTTCTTTTGATGTGTAAAAACTTTTCAATAGGATGAGATCCCAGTTGTTGATTCTTTGAAGTATTTCCCATGAAGTTTGGGTTTTGTTCATGAACTCTCTACCTAGCCCTATGAATTCAGGAAATCAGCCTACTTTTTCTCCCAGTAGCTTTAGTGTTTCTGCTTTAATGTTTAGATTTTTAATCCATTTTGACTTTAGCTTAGTGCATGGTGATAGACATGGATTTAGTTTTAGTTTTCAGCATGTGGAAATTAGGTTTTTCCAGAACTATTTGTTGAAGAGGCCATCTTTCTTCCAGTGAATGTATTTGGATCTTTTGTGAAAGATAAGGTGGCTGAGTATGCTTGCAAATGTGTCAGCATTTTCTAACCTGTCCCATTGATCCTCAGGTTTGTTTTTTTTTTTTTTTTTTCCAGTACCATGCTGATTTTATCACAGGAACTTTGTAGTATAACTTCCAGGGATTGTGATGCTTCTTATCTTGTCTTTATTGGCCAGGACTGCCTTTGCTATTCTAGGTCTTTTCTGGTACAAAATAAATTTTAGAAATGTTTTCTCTAGATGTGTGAGATATGCTGATGGTATTTTGATCAGAATTGCATTAAATCTGTATAACAGTTTTGGAAGTATAGCCATTTTTTCAGTGTTAGTTCTTCCTATCCAGGAGCAAGGAATATTTTTCCAGTTTCTGAAATCTCTTTTTTCAGAGCATTGTTATTTTCATTGTATAGATTTTACTTCCTTTGTTAGATCAATTCCTAAGTATTTCATTCTTTAAAAAGTTTATTAGTGCCGGGCGTGGTGGCGCGTGCCTGTAATCCCAGCACCCGGGAGGCTGAGGCAGGAGGATTGTTGTGAGTTCGAGACCAGCCTGAGCTACGAAGTGAGTCTGAGGCCAGCCTGAACTGCACAGTGAGACCCTGTCTCAAAAACAAGACCAAAAAAAAAAAAAAAAAAGTTTATCAGTTCTCACAGCACTCAGCAAACCAGTGTCTAGAAGTGAAGGAATCTGTTTTTGTCTATAGCAGTTGATGGTTATTTCATTTATCTTGGAGGACTATAAATCAAGCAAACTTTTCCTGAGTTCTTTCTATATGATGTTATTGGACAGGGAATCCATCTTCACAGCACCGTTGGAGATTAATGGTAATGCTTGCAAGTGAGGCGCGGAGGGACAAGTAAGTTTTTGATGCAAGTCAGACATTTTTGGGTGCCGTCTTCAATAAACAAGACATCAGGTCTGCTGCCTAGGCAAAGGGAAATCTGGGTGAAAAGTAAGCCCTGGAGCTCTGGCACATCCGTGTCCAAAACTGACACATGCACGCCCAACAATCTACATTCTGGACTAGGATAATCAAGTACATGGCATAGCCCAGTATCCTGTCAACTCACCTCTGAGCAAAGGGGAAGACTGGTCATCTGAGTGTAACCCCCCAGGGAGCCCAAGTAGGTCTCTCACTGAGCAGCCTCCAGGCCTCTTACTCGCCTGTGTAAAGACTACAGGTCCCAGCTTGCAGCATCCCTCCGCCCCCAATCCAGTGCAGGGCAGGGCAGAACCTCTGGCAGGAACACCACCTAGAGGTAGCCATACGAGGTGACGTCAGCGCGCTGATGACGCAGACCCCTGCGTGGTGACGTTGGAGCGGGACGGGGACGTCCGCACCCATTGGTCTCAGAGCGCCAGAGTCTTGCAGCACGAGGAAGGTTGTCAAGCAGCGTTTCTGTAGCGGTTTAGGTTTCTGGAGCCGCGGTTGTTTAAAAGCTGGGTTACTTGGGGAGGGGCTCCCACTCCCAGCCGTGTTGACTCTGACTCTCGGGTCCAAGATGAACAAAGTCTGTGCTATTTTCGGGGGCTCCCGGGGCATTGGCAGGGCGGTAGCGCAGTTAATGGCCCAGAAAGGCTACCGACTGGCGATCGTGGCCAGAAACCTGGACGTGGCCCAGGCCGCCGCCGGCGAGCTCGGCGGTAGGTACCGAGGGGCGACGTCCCGCAGCCCCGCTCTGGATTTCCTCGGCGGTGGACCGAGGGCGTTTCGGCCAAGCGCTCCGCGCGCACCCGATGGGGCTCCGGGGCGAGCCTGCCCCCTGCAGCCGCACCTCGCTGCAGCCCGGGCCGAGCGCCGGGGGTTTCGGGTCACCGCAGCCTTGGGAACGCCCGACCCCAGTGAGCACCCGCCTCCCTGCGGCTAGTGCCGGCCGCGAGGAGCTGCTTTGCTTAGGCTCTGGTAGGAGCTAGGCACGCCAGAGCCTGCTTTCATGTAGGGAAAAAGGGCAGGTTCCGGGTGCAGGGCTGTGCGCTGGCGGAGGTGGGGCTGGAAAGGTGGGCGTGGCAGGTGCGAGGGCTCTGCAGGCCTGCTGCAGGCAGTGCTGCCCCACAAGGTTTGGAAGAGTAGCAGCTGGTGAATTGTTTAAGTAAATTCAAGTTTGATTAGCCAAATCTTTCTTATTATATTTGAACTTCAGTTTTTTCCTGCTTATCGATAACGGATTTGTTTTGCAAATTTAAGACTCTTGATAGTATGAAAAAAATACCATTGGAAAGTATTAAGATGCTAGCATTTGTTTAATTATTGGAACGGAAAAAAATACAAGTCGCTTAGCTATCAGGGAGACTGAAACAGAGGCCTGAAGTTATGTTTTGTGGAGGTCATTTTTACCGTTTCGTCCTTGCTTGGGTGGGTTTCAGTTTAGCCTCATTGTTTCTGTAACGGAAAAATCCTGGGTTAAGAGTATAAGCTTGATTTCAGTGAGTTTTTCTTGTAGCCGAATTTATTGCCATTGTGACAGTGGAGGGAAATGCCTTAGGGTTACCCCAGGCCTGGATTTGCCGGACCAGATTAAACCATTTGTCGAGTCTTAAAGGCCAGACCCACAAGTCTTCAGGTGAAGGCTAAGCGTGAGACACATTGGACATTTCATCTTTTGAGTCTTATGTTTTCTGGTGGTAATTTTCATTAGCCAAGTGTGATTTCCCAGCTCAAGGTCCTGTCTCCGAAGGCTTAAGGGCATTGTGTTAATGTAAACATGTTTGGGAAAGTCAGGCAGAAGATAGTTGACTTAGCTTTTTAAGAACCATTCTAGATTTTAGAGTAGATGTAGCTGATTTAACAATATTTGACTCTGTGATGGTGTGAGAGACATATGCATTCGGGAGAAACCGTATATAATTCAAGCCTGTGAATTTAGATCTTTCCCCTGGCCTGAACTACAGTGTGATACTGTGCATGCTGGACAGCGGCAGCAAGCCCAAGCTCCCAGCCAGGGATGTGGTCCTGAGGAGGGACCACTGACCCTGTAGTGTACTGCGTTGCTAAGCTTCCTAGGTGGTAGGTTATCTAGACATGGGTTTCATGGGTTAATCTAGACATAACTATATCAAAAGTCAAGGGAAACAGGAGTACTTTATTTTCATTGAAATACAATTTTGTATTTAGACTTTTTTTTTTTAAAGCAGACATCTTTGAGAGATAATAGTTGCTTTTAATAAAAAGCTACAACCCGGTCAATGGTTTGTTTGGTGAAACTTAAACAATGTTCCTGTGTTGTCTCATCTCTCCTATTTTCAGGCTTCACTAATAGTCACTATGATATTAGTGCAGTTGTGTATTTATACTGCATAAAAAAGAACAGTAAGAAAACCTGGCATTCATCTTCAGGACCAAAGAAACCAATTCAACCTAAAAGAATTAGATGTATATTTCAAAAAAGCCCATTGAACTGGGCACTGTGGGTTCAGCATCAAAGCTATAAATAGTAATCCTAGTAGATAACTACTTAGGTAGTAGATAACTAAGCATTATCCAATTGTATTGTAGGCTCATGCCACTCTGCCTGGCCAGAGCTTTATTTTTTATTTTCAGGTTTTAAAGAGTTGAGTTCTCCTGTTGCCCAGCCTAGCCTTGAACTCCTGGACTCAAATGATGCTCCTGCCTCTGCCTCTGGAGTAGCCCAGAGTACAGGCATTCACCCCTGCAAGCAGCAAGAACTCCCTCAGTCTCAACATTAACTTTCTATAATATCTCTTCTTTTATCCTCATTCCAATTTCGGTAGACAAATCTACAGGAACTAGAACCTATGACGCCCTTACTTGATATTTCTAGGTTTAGCACAAGCCTGCCACACAGCAGGTGTTTAACAAGTGTGTTGAGAAAATCCAAAATTCAAGTTATAATTGATACCTAATTCTGATTTAACTATGTTTTGTAGGAAATCATTTGGCTTTTAGCTGTGATGTTGCTAAAGAACATGATGTTCAAAATACATTTGAAGAGATGGAGAAACATTTGGGTCAAGTTAATTTCTTGGTAAATGCAGCTGGTATTAACAGGTTAGTCACAGATCTTAGTACATTTCTAATGTCTTACTAAAAAAAGCTTTTCTCCATTAATAGGTTTTGTTTTTGTTTTTGTTTTTATTTTTACATTTTGTGTTTTTGAGACAAGGGCTAGCTATGCAGCTCAGGCTGGCTTTGAGCTCACTTTGTAGCCAGGCTGGTCTGGTGCTTAAAACGGTCCTCCTGTTTAAGCCTCCTGAGTGCTGGGATTATAGGCATGAGCCACCAAGCTCAGCTTAATGGGCCTTCTTTATTATAAGTTAACATATTGCTTTATCTCTAATTGGAAAAAAAAAGTACACATTTTAAAACTTTGTAGAAGGGCCAGCAGGATAGCTCAGTGGGCTCAGTACCTGCTTAGGTAAGCACACGTACTGGAGTTTGGTCCCTGATACCACATGATGTGCCAGCCCTGCCGAAGTCCAGGCATGGTGGTGCACGCCTACAACCCCAGCCCTGGGGAGGCTCGTAGTGAGTCTCCTGTGTGCTGGGATTACAGGCACACATCAACACATGCAGTATCAATCGCCATCTCAACACACCCCAGGGGCAGGGTCTGCATAGCACGCTGGGGGATTGAACGCTGCCAAAGCAGACACTTTAGTCAGCTGAGCTGTCTCACCAGCCCTTATTGCTTGTTTTTATCTTGTTACTAATTTCTATGCCACATTTTTTAAAAATAGAGATAGCCTTTTAGTAAGAGCAAAAACTGAAGATATGGTATCGCAGCTTCATACCAACCTCTTGGGCTCCATGCTGACGTGTAAAGCCGCCATGAGAACTATGATTCAACAACAGGGCGGGTCTATCGTCAATGTTGGTAAGTTTTACTACCATGGATTTATGACCTCAGTCTACCAGGAAAGTATTTACTAACTTGTAACTTCACTTGTGAAACTTAGATGCCGTTTACCTTTGTATTACCTGTGGGAAAAAAGTTTTCATTACCCGATCAGTGGATGAAAGAGGAATCTATAATTTATATAATTAATATAATATCCCCGTAAGGGTCAGGTAGGTGTTAAATGAGCACCACTACCAAGTATCAGAAAAATGGGAGTAGAAGCCGAACGACAAAAACCTTGGTTCCGTGACCGGAGGCCACAGGAACTGGCGAACACAGGCCGTCACCGCCCAGATCCAGCAGATCCTTACTGTGCTAGAATGTGGCCTGTTTTTGTTAGTGGTTTTGATTCTTCAATAGAAATTGGTCATGCTGATTTTTTTTTTTAATGTATTTAGTATAATATTATGGGCTCACGATGTATACTTCATTTTTATACTTTTATACTTTTCTGCTGGATGGCTAAGACCTAGGTAGATCAAAACTTATATACCAACACATGAACTTTATATTTCCTATGTGGTCATTGAAGTCTTCTCAGGGTTTATCTTGTAGTCCCGTACATTATTCTGTAGATCCTTTGTCTGTGTCATCCATGTGGATGAGTCACGGCCAATGCTTGACCAGATTGCTCTCTGTGAGAGCCTGAGAGAAAGTATTTTAATAAAATAAAAATAAATGGAAAAACAAAATGTATTTAGTATAGGCTCTCACTACCCAGCTCAGACTTGTAGTATTCCTCCTGTTTTCAGCCTCCCCAGTGCCTGGTCTCTGTGGCCAGCTCAATGAACTGAGGGGCGTGTGTTTGCCCAGGATCAAACCCTGGTCCCTGTGCTTGCCCAAGTAGGTGCTTAGTCCGCTGAGCTATCTCGTGGTCTAGTCAGCCTAATTATTATGTGAAACCTAATTTTTAAAATATGGACAAAGTATTAAACTGTAGGTACTAGGGGCTAAATAATCAGTAGTTGGGTAGGTCATTGATAAATCTAGTGTAAAAGTTTAAAGGAGGTTAAAAATTTTCAATAGTTTTAGAATAGATGCAAGTAACCTCCAGTCTTCAGTTCATCTGAAACACAGGGAAAATAAAACTATGAAGTATATGGCTGTAGAACTTAACATGCACAGTGACTTGAAATTTTATTGCTGTTTTGTAATTTGAAAATAACATACCACCTGCTTTTTATGTTTAAGTGCTAATACCTTAACAGGCCACAGAAAGGGGTGCTGCTCTGTCATGTAAACGATGCTTTATAAGGGCTGTTTTCTCCAATGAATTAGTGAATGAGTCCACCTTTGTCTTCTGACACAGGCAGATAATGACTTTGGGTTCTTTTAAGAACATAAACCTGTATGTATCACTTGATAATGTGTGGAACGTTTATTTAACTCTAAAATGCCCCTTGAGAGGTATATTTCAAAAACTGAAGTCCTTCAGGTATATAGGAAGCTTCTTTTTATTCCAAAAGTAATACCTTTAGGATGATTTAAGAGAATCTTACTACAGAAAGACTGACAATATTTCTGAAGTTACAACTTTTTGTCCAGATGGACAGTAACGTGTGGTAGGAGCCAGAGCTATCGAAGTCTCCTCTTTGGCTTCTCTTCCATGCCTGTCTTCCGTCTGTCTCTCTCTCCTTCCCTTCCTCTCTTTCCTTCCTCCCTCCTTTCCTCTTCTTCCTTTCATGTTTTATTGGTCTCTGTGCACTTCTCTTTCTCTGCTATATCCCTATCTTTGGCCATCTCTTTTTTCTTGGTAGGTACCTTTTCTTTTGTGTGCTTCACAGTTCTCTTCCTTTGTCTTTAACTGGCATGCAGTATAAAGTTGGGTGTCGGGGGCCAGGGAGCTGGCTCAGTAGAATAAGTGCTTCCCTGGCAAGCACAAGGGTCTGAGTTCAATCCCTGGTTCCACAAAAAAAAAAAAAAAAAAAGTAAAAATGTTTTGTGCCACATAGAATTCCAATCAATGAGGGACAACATCAGTGATTGCAAATTATAATGGAGGGGAAAATTTCTATTGTCTAGTAGTTTAAATGTATCTTTTCTATCTTTAGATACACAAATACTTATTGCTTGATATTTGCTATAGTATTCAACATTGCCTACAGTAATATTTTACTCAGGATGATAGTCTTAGAAGAATATGCTGTATATCTATTTTAACAACTGTAAAATCAACTAATGTGTGCCTCAGTAGATATTCCTTCTGTCACAATACATAACTATATGATGCAGGTAATTATTTTAATATTGAAGTTAGTGATTATAATAGGAAAAATGGAGTGTTTTCTCTCTTGAAAGTAAAATTACTTTAAAAATTTCATGATGTTCTTGTTTAATTTTCATACCATAATGGAGGCCCATAGTATAGAAAATTACTTTTCTACTTCCATTTGCTAGGATTTATTTGTTTATAGTTTATGCTTGAATTAATAAATGTTCTTACATAGTCATTAAATGAGGTCACTTAAGAATCTTCAGCAGGCAGTAGAAGTTATATTACTAAGAGTAACAGAATTATACTTTTATAAAACATTTATAGTTAAACTTCCACTCTTTTAGATTGAGAGTTAATCAGATTTAGTGACTTTATCTTCAATTGGATTGTTCTTTTTGTTAGAAGTATTTCCTTGTTTGGCTGTAGAATCAT
Organism: Ctenomys sociabilis; assembly: GCA_004027165.1. Lineage (NCBI taxonomy): Eukaryota > Metazoa > Chordata > Mammalia > Rodentia > Ctenomyidae > Ctenomys > Ctenomys sociabilis. Next base: position 21,872 of record PVKA01027412.1, read on the forward strand.
AATATTAATCAACTTTCATCTGAATTTCTGGCTTCCACTTCTTCCTACCTATATCCTTTACATGCCACAGAATTTTCATTAGATCTGACTTACTCAGGGCTTAGGATGGATCCTTTCACTTATAAGATCAATTTGAAAGCCTCCTGCCTGGCCCTCATAGTTATATATTAGCTTCTTCCTTTCATGTATTTGTCTGGCATACAGTTGGACTTTTTAAGTCTCATTATTCAAATGACAATGGTTAGAATTGCTAATTTTGGAATAGGATAAGATGAAATGTCTTATGTCTTTTACATTTACTATAAATTATCTGAATTTTCCAGTAACCTTTACTTGGTTTGAATTTACTAACGTTCCCTTTTTCTTCTAGGCAGTATCGTTGGCTTAAAGGGGAATCCTGGCCAATCTGTGTACAGTGCCACTAAAGGAGGATTAGTGGGATTTTCCCGTGCACTCGCTAAAGAGGTAGCAAGAAAGAAAATTCGAGTGAATGTAGTTGCACCAGGTCAGTTAAACTATTTTATTAAAATAACTTTACTGATTATGATTTAAAAAAAAAAAATGTTTGGTACAGGGTCTCACTATGTAGCTTGGACTCATCGTGATCCCCAACACTGGGATTACAGGCGTGTGCCACCACACTGGGACTCTGTCACTGGCTCAGTGTACCTGGGCCAGTTCAGCATGTGGTGTGGGGGATTGAACCTGGTCTCTGGGTGCCTAGGCAGACACTTAGTCCTCTGCGCTATCTTGCCAGCCCTGATTATGATTTTTGTTTCATAGAGAAAGAAGCTGTTAATTTGCGTAGTAGTTGCTATCTCTGACATCTGGGTGGAATGATTCTAAGATGATTATGAAAAGAATCAAGTAGTGAACTGGTGACTAGAAAAATTCCTTGTATACTATTTTTATGTAAAATCTTTACTATTAAATTTTGTAGTAATTATGGAGTAACTTAAAGAGAATCATAAAGATCATATATTCCAGTCCTTCTTACAGTTTAGAACACCAAGGCCTGGGATTCAGAGCGATTTACCCAAGGTGACACAGCTAGAATACGTAGAGCTTACCTAATTCCTCCTGAAATTTTCTTTAGAGGTCTTTTCATCCTTTTTTTTTTTTTAACTATGGTCTGTCTACCGTATCTGCAGCTTTTCAGTTATCTAATTTTTACTTTTATACTAATTTACAACTTACTAGTCGATAAAAATGCTTGGACAATTGAAGAGAGTAATAAAAAGGTGCTGAAACAAATCTATGTGATCACTTGTTCGTGTGCAAGAAATCTGCTAGGTATTTACTTGACTTTTGAATGAAACAAATGTTTTCACGTATCTCTGCCCACCAGCTACAGTGTCTGTCTTGTTGTGGTAGGTGTTGAAGAATGAACCACCTACAGCATATCGAGAAAAGGTCATTGATTTGGGCTTATTAATCATTTGCAGGAGTGGGCTGCAGTAGGCCTTTGCTACCTTTCCTTCTCGGGTCACTGGTGGCTCTCCTTGGACCCTTGCTGTTTTATTTGGCAGTGGTGTTAAGCTAGAAGGTATCAGGGATTTATTTTTAGTTTTTTGAGACAGGGTCTTGGTTTGTAGTTCAGAGTTGGCTTGAACTCGTTTATGTAGCCTCGGTTGGCCTTGAACTCACATTGATCCTCTTGCCTCACCCTCCTAAGTGCTGGGATTATAGGCGTATACCACCATGCCTAGCTACTAACTGGCATTTATTACAATATCCTGTTAATACTTTTTGCTGTATGGTAAACCCTTATCCCAATTCATTATTTAGGCTCAGAGACTAAATTCAGGTATTTCACTTGCATGAACATTTGATAACTATGATAGATGACTACAATTTAAGTGCACTCACTTTTATAAAAAGAAAGAAAAATATGCAGCTGCACTGTCATCATCTTGGCATTGCTTTCTGTGTAGGGGATGTTTTGTGTAATTGGACTGATTTTATTTGCTTACATTAACCATCTACGGGATAATTACTTGAAATTTGGAACTCTGTATTTGCTTCTCTTTTTAGAATTGGAGTAGTGTGCGTAATGAAGAATTAATTCTAGTTCATAATTTAAAAATTGAATAGGGCAATGTAAGTGTCCTAATCATGAGAACACACGCAGTGTGTGTGTTCCCGGATGTCAGTGGCTTCCCCGAACGTCTCCTTATGTGCAGGGATTGTGTTAGGTTCTGAAGTCAGAAAAGAATGCAATGAGATGAGCCGTTTCTACTACAAGGAGCTAGACATGGTGGGAGCACAGACATGTAAATAAATAACTACAATGTTGTGTGATGAATGTAAAACAGAAATAGACGATGCTATGGAAAAACTGGGGAAGGAGTGTTTCATTTTGTCTAGAATGAACTAGTTGTAAAACAATGGGCTAAATAGTGGGAATCCAGTTTGTACACAAAGGAGAAATCTTAAAGGTATTAATGAAAGTGTGCCATAGCTTAGAAAGTGCAGTTTATACTGCCTCTTGCAACCTGTTGTTAAAAATGTGACACTTGAACTGGGGTGATAGCTTGGTGGTCTAAATGCTTGCCTAGCAAGTATAAAGACCAGGGTTCAATCCCTGGTACCACGTGTTGTGCCAGTCCTGGAACCCAGGACACACTGCCGGCCCCTAAGCTAGGTGTGGCGGTGCACACCTGTAACCCCACGGCTGAGGAGGCTGATACAGGAGAATTATTACCAGTCCGAGCTGTGTAGCAAGACCATGTACCAAATAAATAAATTAATAAATAGTTAAAAACTTTTTTTTTTTTTTTTTTTTTTTTTTTTGCGGAACCAGGGTTTGAACTCAGGCCCTTGTGCTTGCCAGGCAAGCACTTATTCTATTGAGCTATCTCCCCGGCCCCTAGAAACATATTTTAAATGGGACACTATAGTAGGACAACCTTTATAATATTGTACTGAATTTGCTTCATTGATCAGAAGCAAAGTAGAAATTGAAATAGTAGAACTAAATTAATTCTATGGATTACTTATTTTAGGTAGTAATTTCAACCAAGAGTTTTAGCACATATGTTAACAGTTGACAAATATCATAGTTTAACTGTTTTTTTTTTTTTTTTAAGTTAGTTTTCTTACCTTCAAATAGAAGCTCTGGTAGGAAAATAATTATAAAACAAATTATAGCATGCTAACCAAGGAGTCCGAAAATAAGTTAGGCTGATATTGTTGAGCTTTAAATATAAAATAAACTTCTCAAGTAGACAAATCTTATTGGAAAATATTGAATATGAGAATCAGAATATTTGATAAGTTGAACTTTTAATGGATATATTACTTTAAACATGTATGTATTTTAAATAGCCAATATGTACATATTTTATAAAATACAGAAATGTAAAAAGAATTCTCTAGACATCCAGGTTCTTTTCCTTAAAATTGCTAGTTTTATCTATATTTCAAATGTAAGCCATAAGGTGTGTGTGTGAGAAAACACAAATGGCATTGTACTCTGTACAATGTCCTGTGTCTTTATTCATAGAACAGTGTATCTCGAAGATAAATCTATATTACTCCAAGTAGAACTACTTAACCTTTTAAAATAACACCTTTATGGAAACATAATTCACATACACCATATATTTTACTCATTAAGAATGTATGTGGGTTAGTATAGTCACAGAATTCTTCAGTATCACCAATGTAAATCTTAGAACATTTTTGTGATCCTGGAGGATATTCCTTACCCATTAATAGTCACTTCTCTCTAATCTTTTTATCTTTTACCAAGTGCTAAACTACCTTGTCTGTACACATTTTCCTATTCTGGACATATCATATAATGGAAGAAGAAAATATTTGATATTTTGTGGTTGCTACATCATTTGTAATGGCTTAACTAAGACAATAGTTTCTGTTTTACAATAGGTATACTCTGAAAAGGGTTGCTTTGGGGGTGTGCCTTATTTAATCTACTGCTTCTTAATAGCATTTAGGTTGTCTCATATTGTTTTCTATTACAGCCACTGATACCATGAAATGCTTGTACCTAATTGATTTTGCAGATTTGCAATATATAAATATAATCCTGGGACAGAAGGGCCCAGGTTCAAAGGGAATATGCACTTTTATTTTGCAGCACTAGGGAGTGAACACTTCCCCAAGGGCAGTAGGATGTCAGTACACTTTCCTCATCCCCGAGACAAAATACCTGACACCCCCTCCCCCTTAGCCAGCGGAGGCTGGATTGACTCACTGTTCTGGGGATTCCAGTCCATGAGTGGCTGGCTCCAGGGCAGGAGCAGCATGGTGGCAGAGGCCATGCTGGGCAGGAAGCAGACGCGCTGGGGTTGCAGGACAAGGACACAGCCTCCCAGGCAGGCCCTGGTGACTCACCTCCAACCCACCCATCCAGCTGCGAGCTCCTCTATCCATGGCTTAGCCCACAGATGAGTACAGTGCTGTCTTAATCCTTTTACTTTCTAAAAGCCCCACCTCTGAGTACATGAGACTTTGGGGAAATGTTTTAAATCTAAATCATAACACTGAGCTACATCCCCTGCCCTTACCCCTTTTCTTTTAAATTTTGAGGTAGGGTCTTGCCCACATTAGTCTTGAACTTCTGATCTACCTATGTCATCCCTAGGTGGGATTACAGGTGTATGCTACCACACCTGGTTGTGTATAATTTTTGGCAAATAGTGAAACATGGAATTTATTTGTATAGGGTACCCTAAGTATTTTTGTCCTTCTTTTCAATTGAAGAGCTTTTGTGTTTATGACTTTTTGAGAATCTTGTTTAAAAGTGAGTGCTCAGTTTGACATCTGCTTAGAGCATGTATTATTCCAGGTGCTTGGTATGGCTTGGATCTGAAAGGTCTCCAAAGCCTCATGTACTCAGAGGTGGCGCTTCTAGAAGGTGACTGGATTGTGGGGGTGCTGTGCTCATCGGTAGGTTAATTCCTTGGTGAGCTCATGGTTGAAAATGTGCTGGTGGGAGGCTGGGCCTGCATGGAGGTAGGGTGGCCTGGACGGGTGTTTGTATCCCCAGCTTCTTCTCTCGGGCTACTGGCTGCCGGGAGGTAAGCAGCGCTGCTCCACTGGGCCATGCTTCGGGGCCGTGTTCAAGTAGAGCTCTCCTTTAAAGTGTGGGTGTCAGATATTTGGTCTGAACAGTGGGAAAGCAGATAACAGTGATTTTGGGAACCATTTTGAAGAGCATTGATTTCTCACACTTGCATCCTACAAGCGTACTACCAAGACACGGATTTGTTCTAATTAAAATCTTGGTCCAGTTTTTGATAAGAAAACTTATTTCTTCTCCCTTATTAAGGTTAACTTAGTTCTTTCTAGGTCCTGTAAGTCGGACATCTAAACTAGTATGCATTAAGTTTGCATTAAATAATGCCATATCATGCAACTGATATTACAGGTTAAGCAGTTCAGTCCGAAAACCTAAAATGCTCTGATACCACAAGGGAAAAATCTGTATCAGATTTTATGTGATGATTTTATTTATTTATTTATTTATTTTTTTTTTTTAGCAGAACCAAGGATTGAACTCTGGCCCTTGCGCCTGCCAGGGAAGCGCTTAATCCACTGAGCTATCTCCCCGGCCCAATGTGATGATTTGTAATCAAAACCAAAATATTTTACCAAATTCCTTATGTAAAGAGAGAAGGGGAAGGAAAGGGGAAGTTAGAAGAGTTAAGATATGCCATGTATAGGTATCCAATGACCACAGAAATGTAAACATTCTGTATCAGAAGCATGAACTAAAAATAGTAATATCAGTAATTTGAAAATGGGGAAAGGAGATTTAGAGGGAGGAAGGTGAGAAGGGAATTAAAAAAGTAAGCTGTGTTATATACATGTACCTGCTCCCCAAGAGAAATGTAGTCTTCATTTACGACAAGCACATACTAATAAAATCAATTAAAAAATAACAGCAGTTAGCTATCCGTCTGAAAAAGAAACATTCCTTTCAGGCCATGTGTATAAGGTATATATGAAACATAAATGAATTTCATCTTCAGACCCATGCCCATCATGTCTCACGTGTGCACATATTATAAAATATGACAAAATCCAGAATATGAAATAGTTTGGGCCATAAGTATTTTACATAGAGAACACTCAGCCTGTACCAGTGATAAGCTAAATACTTATTGACTTATTTAAGTATAATTCCATTATATATAAAATTTTTTTAATTAAAAATATATTTATTTGATACAGGGTCTCACTACGCAGCTCAGACTTGTAGTGATCCTCCTGTCTCAGCCTCTCTACCGCTGGGATCACAGGTGTGCTCCCTCACGCCCCGATTTGGTGGCTGGTATGGTGTGCTGGGGTTCCGAGGCTGGCACGGCATGTGGTACTAGGGATCGAACTCAGGTCCTTGTGCTTGCCAGGCAGATGATTGGTCCACTGAGCTGTCTCCCCACTCCCCAACCCTTTATATAAAAATTTGAAAACTAAAATAGTGACCTAGTAATACAGAAGTGAGATGTTGCTATTTCTTTATAATGTAGGTGGTGAGAAATGGATAAATGTTTCCTTCAGAGTTTATCAAGCATAAATTCCCACTGGAAAAGAGCCACACACTTGTTTTTAAGAGCAAGAGTATCCCTGTTTCTATTTTTAAAACTGAAGGGGAGAGAACGTGGCTCAGTGCTGGAGTGCTTGCTGCTAGATTCGGTGCCCAGCACTGAAAAGAAAGCTTCTTGGTGTGTTACTACCTATATGGCACTGAAAGAGAAATGTCCTTGTTCTCAATTGGTTGAGTACTTGCATTCCAGTTATTTATTGATTGCTTTAAGGGCATTAGGTGTGTAACAGTTGGAAACCTCTGTCCAGTAAAGTAGTGGCGTAACAATATTTGTTGGACAGTGGCATCTGCTGGTAGTTTCTAATTTTTATAGTTCAGCTCTAAAATCATTGTACACACATACCCAATGAAAGAAAAAATAAAACAGAATTCCTAAAACTTTCCAAAGAAGATAAAAGAATAATATGATAGGACTGGGGCGATAGCTGGAAAGTCTAGGCACCTGCCTGGCAAGCATAAAGACCTGGGTTCGATCCCTGGCACCACATGCCATGCCAGCCTCGGAACCTTGGTGTGCTGTGCCAGCCTCTGAAGCCGGGCGTGGTGGTACATGATAATCCCAATGTTGGGGGAGCTGAGACAGGAGGATCACTACAAGTTCAGGCTGCATAGGGAGACCCTGTACCAAATGAATAAGCAAATGAAGAAATAAGTAGATAAATAAATGATTTAACAACAACAACAAAAGCATAACACGATGAAGAGTATTTGGGGGCCAGGAAAATAAAGCACATTCTGAAAGTGATGCAGGAACCAAGATAGGCATGGGAGATATTTAATGATTGCTGATACCTCTCCTTAGGTCTATGATAATGTGATGTGGAACTCAAAGGACTGTTTATGCCTAGTGCCTTGGGTTGGGAGTATATCTGCAAATGAGGATGGTGTCATTCAGGAGCTTCAGCATTCAGTGACATTGACTTTTGGCAGATCCAAGGGAATTTGTCATCAGAGACCACTTTCACATTTTTAAAATTTCTGATGACACATGTGTTCCTAGAAGCTGCAGATAGATTAGGGCAGTAAAACTTATGTGTAATTATAGCTGGTATAATGTGATATTGTACATTTGTCAAATAGATCTGTACAAGCTAGGTGAAACCTGTATCAGTCAGTGCTTATTAGAGAAACACTTAGTGCAAGATATACAAGTGCAGAAAAGTTTTCTAGGTTGGCTTGCAGTGCCTGCCTGCAGAGTCAGATATGAAGAGAGCAGGAGGGCCTGTGCTCGCTGGGATCTGAACAGCCCAGTCAAGGCCTGGACCTCACCCTAGGGCCCTTGTGAGTTTCTTTCAGGAGACCGACGGGTCTGCACTGGAAGCCAGGAGACAAAGCCCAAGGTGAGGGCACAGACTTGAGCTCGTCCGAAGAAAGAGAAGCCAGCCTTTCTTCTTTCTCCTTTATGCCATTATGGCGATGGTCCCCCTGGGGTGCTCTCCCCCACCCGGAAGCAGGCTGAGCCAGTTGAGTTGGGCATTTCTTACTGAAATTAATACAATCAATTACCATCACAGAACTCTAATATAAACCCTAGGTTTTCCATAATGCTGTATCAATAATCAGACCCGCATGTGCGAGCATCATATCTTCTTAGTGTGATAACCATGGAGAAGGAAAAAAATGGAAACTGAAGGGTACAATAGATACTGGGAAAAGAGAATAAACTTATTCAAATGGAAAGAGTTACTGAATTGAAAAGGACAGGAGAGGGAGTGGGGGAAAGAGATTTATCTATGTATATAAGCAGGATGGTTTGGACAACTGTACTGTGGATTTCTGCTGGTCTGTGGAAAGGAGCAGTGGATGCTTAATTTGTTTTATCTCCTTTTTTTCAATTGTTGGTAGTTTTTTCTTCTTAATTTCTTATACATTTCTTTCTTTTTTTCCTTCCAATTTTACATGCATATATCTGGTAATCTGAATAAGTGATTGGAAGACAACAGTATGCGTTACAACAAATACTGTGAAATTCATTACTTGTTAAGTAAAATTCTTATCACTTGTTATTTTCTTTTTTAATACTGTTTTGTACTTTTTTTTTTTTTTTTTTTTTTTTTTTTTTTTTTTTTTTTTTTTTTTTTTTTTTTTTTTTTTTTTTTTTTTTTTTTTTTTTTTTTTTTTTTTTTTTT
>PVKA01027413.1:0-30572 GCA_004027165.1 Ctenomys sociabilis
TAACCTTAGCTTGTTATGAGATTTGGGTGCCAGTCTATTAAGTTTGAGATTTTCCAGGTATGCCTATCCTGGGTCTAGCTGTTGTGTTCAGTTCCTTTTTTTTGCTGCAGCTCCTTTGGTTCCGCTATGTTGGTTCCCGGGGTCAGCCCTCCTGTGTCAGGCAGGGCATTCCCCAGGTGGGTGGGCCTGGGCTTTGGTGAGTTTTCTGGGCTCACAAAAGGATAGTGGATGATCTTATTTATTGAGTTGGCTGTACTGAGCCGGCCAGCTTGTGCTGGGTCCAGGTCTACAGGCTGTAAATCAAGAAGGCTACGAAAGGTCCCTCTGGTGCAGTGGGCCTGGAGCCCTCACTTATCGGCCAGGCTGTGCTGCATTTCGGTCCATAACGTGGGGCCGTGGATTGCTGAGAAATGTCCCTCCAGTGTGGCAGGCTAGGAGTTCTCACTCCAAGCCGACCTGCACTGGGTCTGGGGCTGTGGGGTGGGACCAGTAATCACTTGGAAGTGTTTCTCTGGCACAGTGTGCCTGGACCTGTCACTGGGCCACGTGAGGTGATGGGAAGCTTAATCACTGGGAAATGTATCTCAGGCACGACGGGCCTGAGGTTCTACACTCACTGACCTTTGATGCCCAGAGAATCGGGGAAATTCCCACTCAATCAGTGGGCTTTAGGTCAGGGGTTCTGGGAAGGTGTTGGTGAGTGGGACCTGAGGTTTCAGGCCAGTCACTGGCTTGGAGGGGTTGGGGACAGGGATCCGCGTAGCGCATGTGGGAAGAAGCCAAATGCTCTCCCTCAGACTCACCACCCTCTCACTGATCTGGGAAGCCAGGTGAGTCCTGTAAATTCGCTCTCGCTAGGAGAGCTTGGCGCGGGATCCAGGAGGCCGCTGGAGTCAGCCACTGTCTCAGGCTGGTCTCTGGGCTGGGCAGGCACGGACGGGATGGAGCAGGATGGCAGAGTCGGCCGCGCTGTCTCTGGCCGGTCCCAGGTGCTAGGCCATGATAGGCGGGATGGAGCAAGATGGCGGAGTCGGCCGCAGGGTCTCTGGCCGGTCTCAGGGGCTGGGCGGGGGCGGGCGGGATGGAGCAGATTGGCGGAGTCGGCCGCACTGTCTCTGCCTGGTCTCAGGGGCTGGGCGGGGGCTGAAACAATAGTTTAAAAAAAACCTAGGTTTCTAGGAATATGTCTACATCTACTGTAATCTGTAAGTGATTATAATATGGATTTTCAGCATATTTACTAAAAATCCTCTAGAATTCAACCATACACATTTTGATTTTGTCTTTTTCACTTCTAATTGCATTGATTCAGTTGTTTCTTCTTTTGATAACCAAGTCTGAGTGTCTTGGTTTCTTTTCAAGAATTAGTTCTTTAGTAGGTATTTTGTTACATTTCTTATTTTACTTTATTTTCCTATTTATTGAAAAATAAAACAAAATAGAAGCAGTTCTTTGATTCACTGCTTTTTTGTATTTTTCTTAGTCTCATTTCATTAAGTTCTGCTCTAGTCATTAATTCTTTTTCTTATACTACCTTTGTGTTTAGCTTGTGCTTACATATCTAGGACCTTGAAGTACATAATTAGGTTATTTGTTTGGAGTAACTCTATTTTCTGCTATAAACTGTTATGCACTGTCATAAATGTCATTCTTAGGACTACATTCATTTTGTGCCTCAGGTTTTGATATTTTGCTGACACTCCATACCTCTAGAAATTGTATAATTTATTTGTAGATTTTTTTCTGTGACACAAATATTATTCAACACTGTATCATTTAATTTCCATGTGTTTGTATTTTTTGCATATTGATTTCATTTGCACTTCAACATGATCTGATATGAAGCAGGGAATAATTTTGATCATTTTGTAGTCCAAATTCTTACTTGAGCTTCTTTCTGGGACGTATATGATATATTTTGGAATAAGTCTCATGTGCTATAAAGGAGAATGTGTACTCAGTTGTTTGGAAGAGCCCTTTGTTATTTGCTCTATATGAATTGCATTTGTTTGAAAGTTTTTCTCAATTCTGATAATTCTTTTTTTGATAATTGCCTTATAGATCTATCCACAACAGTGTTTTACTAAGGGCTCACCACTATAATTTTGTTTGATATCTAATCTGCTTTTTTCAATAGTATTATTTCATTAATTTGTATGTATTAGTGTTCAGTATGTACATGTTTGTATTTATCTCTTCCTGCTGAATTGTTCCCTCACTGTTACATAGTGACCTTGTATGCCTTGAAATTTTAGCTTGAAGTTCATTCTATGAGAAGAGAGATTTGCACTAAGTGTTTGGACAGAATATCCTGTCTGTTTCTTGTACTATGGATAACCAATAGAAAGATAGCAATGTAAGAAGTATTAATTATTGAAACTGTCGTATAAATCAGCTTTGAAAAAAAAAGATAGGTATACAGCTACATTCTCATATTTCAATGAATATAGGCATCTACTCTAATAATGTTTGTAAGAAAAATATTATGTCTGCACTTTGTAAAACAAATAACCACTAAGAAAACAATATGCAATGTATTAATTATTTGTCCTACTAATTTGATTTGAAGCTATCTCATTGCTATTTGTTCAACAAAATTATGAAATAAATTGATAACTATTTTTCTGTGTTTGCCACTCCTTCTTGCCTTGAATATTGCTTTCTATGCTTGATTTTGTCTATAATTTTTTGTGAATTAAATTTGCTTATGTTTAAAACACTATTGAATTTTGTTTCTTAATGTCTTCTATCAGTGGTATAATCTGAAATTCATATGGTTTTATCTTTATAAGTGATCTGTTGCTTTTTATCAACCACTTTTAAGATTTTCTTCTTTTGCTGGCTGTTTTTATTTCTTTCTTTTAATTTGTTTTAATTCATTTTAATGAGGAAAAAAGTAAAATGCAATGTAACAGTTTCAAAACAAGTTAGTAGGATGGTTAAAATAATTAATCCCTTGCATATTGTTGTCTTAGTAGAAGTTATTCAGAGGACAAGATGCAGACATGATATCTTGTCTAAACAATATCAGTGCAAACCTTTCTTTTCAATGAACTATGGGAAAGTAGCTGTATATCTATCCTAACTATCTTGGATAGATAGATAGATAGATAGATAGATAGATAGATAGATAGATAGATAGATAGATATAGATATAGATATTTGTATTTTTTTCACAACAAAGCTGTTTTTTATTTACACTTTCATGATGTTAATAACATGTGTTACTAGGTTGCCTAGTGACAAATAGCTGACCTTAACGAGACAAGACTTTCACTGCAGGGGTGAGGCAGATTGTTTGCTTTAGGAACTGGGTCTAGTCCCACCTACACAAATATTTGATTGATTTCCTGGCTTTGTGGCTCCCAACATATTCCCCTTTCTCACTTTGTTTTGTCAGATATGAGGGTTCCACTGCAGTTAGAGAAGCTATATCTGGAGAAATTTTTAAAGGACCTTGACGAAAGATCTACAAGGTGCTGTACATGGTTCCAGGCTAAATCCTGAGGGGATTTGTCTGACCTTGTCAGATACAAAAGTTCCATTTTTAGTTGTACAAGTCTTGCTTTAACTTGGTTTTAACTATTTTGCAGAAAAGTATAACCATGGCATATCAAAAATAAAGCTATATTAGTATGCTGAGCTGTAAAGGTCTTAAGCCAATAACTTCTGACAATTGCCAGTTATGCTGATAATCCACTACTATTATGGACTTCTGGACTATATTGGGTTATTTTGCTGAATTCTAGTACCTACGATCTTTGGACTGGCTTCAAGCATGAAAAGGTCCTGTTTTGGCTTTCTGAGATTTTTGTTTATGCTGTATCAGGGTGAAGTTGTCTTTTTCTTTGTTTGTATTTTTCATACAGGTTCTACAAGATCTCTCTGCAGGCTGTTTTCAGCCTCCCAAGTGCTAGGATTATAGACATGTGCCACTGCACCCAGTATCAACTGCTGTCTCAGTGTACGTCTGGGTTGGGGGTGGCATAGCTCACGGGATCAAACCCTAGTCCCTGTGTCTGCCTAAGCAGGCATTTTAATCTGCTGAGCTATCTCACTGGCCTTGAACTTGTATTTTGATTGTGGTTTTTAAGTTTCTATATATATGCCTCATGTTTATGTTAAATTCTTTCACTATATTTAAAATTTATTTCCTTTTATTTATATAAATGGATTTTTATTTTTGTGTTTTTTGATTCTTCAGTAAATTAAATTAAGTTTATATCCATATATTCTAAGATGTACCATGTAACAGCTGTTGGATCTATTTTCAGTGATATCCTATTGACTTTAGAGAGTCTCTGAGTGTGTTCATGATCATCAGCTCTATCTTGTCATTCTGATATACTGAACTTACATTAGTCTATTACAATGCTAACATGTTCAAAAGAACTTTTAATCTGCTGAACTTCCATTTTATATATTTTCATGGACTCTGAGTCTCTTCTAAATTATTCATTAATTTTTTTTATCTTCTTGTTTGGTTTGTCTTGGTTTTCATTAGTGTCTTCTGTAAACTGATTGACCATTTTCTTTATTTATTCCATTACCTGTTTATTCTTCTTTCAGCTTGCAGAACATTATTTTGGTCATTTGTTTTTACCTTTACCATGTTGAATAATTCTGTTATATATCATTTGATTTTTCTCCCCTTTAATGCTACATGAGCCTCCTTAGAGGGAATTCAGGTTTTTGGAGGCATTTGTCTTGTGTTTTCATTCATGACTGAGCACTGATTTACTAATTTTTCTATGTGCTGAGTTTTGTAGCTTGCTTATAATGGAACAACAATTTTGCTAATGTGCCAGTGTTTGCTATTTAGTGACACGATCTTAGCATACAAACTATGGGACTTTAAAACTGTCTAAACATCTCACCTCCTTAATTAACCTAGGAGGGGAGGATTTAGTATCACTGGCCCAGCAGGTTACCAAGGAATCAGCTGCAGTATCATTAATGACAGGAATAATCCTAGATATTGGCATCAACAGTTACACAGTGTGGCACTGGCACCAAAATTAGCAATGGGAAACTTTTCAAAGACAAACTGGACATTGCCATACCATAAGGATGAATGATGTAGAACTATTAAACATAGAAAAGTGATCTATAATTATAGTGTAACTGTTTTTTTCTTTCTTGATTTTTCTTTTTTGTTTGGTGGAATTGGGGACTGAACTCAGGCCCTTGCCCCTACCAGGGAGGCATTTATTCTACTGAGCCATCTCCCTAGCCCCTATGGTATAACTGTAAGGCAAACAAAATATTTGTATTCAGTAAGTATCTTGCAAGACTAACAGTACCTCCACTAAATATAAAAATGAATTAAGAGAAGTCTAATAGAGTTAATGAAAGTTTAATAAGTATTCCTATTTGAAAAGATAGAGGAACATGAACAAGAGAATTGCGGAAGTTTATTTGAAAACGTAATGGAAGTAGGAAGGTCTATTAGGCAGCGAGATAATGGTTCCTATTAAGGAGTAAAAGGAAATTAACATAATTAGATAAAAATAACAGAAAATAATAAGTAAAAAATACAAAAAGAAACCCCCACTCTTGTTGCTCTTCTGTCAGTACACCCCAGGTGGGCCGATAGTCCTAGATGAAGCATGTCACTACTCACATTGGAAGTTGGCAAATGAATTGTGACACTTAATGCACCACTTGCAGTCTGCTTACTCTGAAAGTCATAATGCAGGATGCTTCTTCTAAGAACTGAGAACAGGGCCATCTAATATCCTGGCCTGATCTTAAAATTTTAAGTTTCTCTGTCTTGGCCACACCCTCCATATTAGTATTGCTTGAGTCTATGTGCAACATAGACACTGTGGCATTGCAGTATTGGAATCTATGAGGTGAAATTATGCAGTTATTTTGTGGTTCAATCATAAATAATTAAGCCCTTCCTAAAATGGAAACTGATTAAGGTATTCTAAGGTATGACGCATACTACTCTAGATTTCATTAGTGCTATGTGCAAGGAATCATTGTTTTGCATAAAGCTGCCACTTCTTTTACAATTTACAATAGCTGTAGATCCTTCTTGGGACTTACACTTCTGGCTTGGTCCATTGTGTCTCACTGGAGCTTCCAATCATCAACATGCTTATTTTGTGACTGGAAGGACAGGTCCTGTTATTGAGAGCCAGGATGAGACTTGTGGACTGCTTCCTTCTCTTCTCCACATTATGCTTAGTTTCTCCAGGTATTCTGTAGTTTCTGTTTTTCCGATCTGCTTCTTCTTAATTTCAGGACATATAAATATTCTTATATGTACTAGTAAAAAATTTATGACTGCTATGGCTTGTGTATAGATGTACCACACAATCTTCAAGAGGACACAGGTAGGTATTCTTGGAGGTGACTGGACCCAGGGTGTGGGTTGCTGGGATTAAAGATGGTTAGTAAATTAATCCACTGATTGATTTTCACATATTTCTAGTATAGCTAATGAGAAGACCACCCAAGTTGTGGGTGACACTACCCAGAATTTGGGTAGACACGAGGGGAAAAAGAGAAAGTGAGTTAGCTGCTGTTTCTTCTTCACTACTTTCATGCTTGCTTCCTTCTGCCTGGAATGAACGGCTCCTCCTCAGCAGTGCACCTCTGCAATGACACCATGCATGCTGAAATGCATATTTGGTTGGCACCAACAGTATGAACTGAAAGCTCTACAAACTGGAACCAATTGAACCTTTTCTCCTTCAACTTCATGTGTCAGAAATTTTGTCTGAACAATGAGATATGTGACTATGAAAATGACCTTATGACCTAACCATGCATGCAAATGCTAAATTGTACTCATCCATTCATGAATACAAATAAAATAAAATTTATAGCAAAGCATTTTTGTGTAAGGAGTTGAACAGTCTTTATTTACAGACACTATAAAGCAGAACAGAAACTTACCTCATACAATTGAAGTGACATGAACCATTAAGTCACTTACTTATCCACAATGATTTAGGGACTAGTACTTTTATTTAGATGCATTTTGTTCAGGAATTTGTATAGTGGGATTGTCAGGAGCTATTTGGGACAATTTAACTCTGTTCTGTGCACTCCTAACATTTTGATAGGTCTACACAACAGGTTTTCAGGAAATGAAAAAAGCATAAGAAGGCAGGAAATGTGCTTTACCAAACTTTTCTGGTGTTGAGCCTACCAATGAATCTATAATTTGAAAAACAAGGATTAAGACTAAGGGTTGTAGTTGGAGTACAAGTTATAAAGCATGATAAATTCATAGGCCATTCATTTAACTCATATATCTAATTCCATGTCTAAAACATTGGTTACACAAATTTGAAAATTTACATTAACAAATTAATAAAAACATTTAAAATACAAACATTTAAGGAAATATTTTTGACATTTATTTATTTTGATATGCCAAGTAATACTGGAGAACATTACATTTAGTTCAACAGAATTGATATGAAAAAATTACATCATCATGTTACATAAATCTTTCATAATTATAAGGACAAAGCTACAATTTTTTTCTGAGTACAGAATTTACATAGAATTTTATAATTATGTGAATTATAGTAAAATATTTTTCCACTTCAATTTAATAAAACAAGGCTTAGTGATTGAATGTAATCATATGTTTTCATATTTAAGAATGCCTTCACTAAGCTTACAAATGTTATATGAAATCATGAAATATGGAGAATATTAACAGAGATAATATATAAAATAACTCTGACTTGCTGTGTTTAAAACAAGGCAAATTTACTAATATAGCCATTATATATTTTAAGTATACTTAGATATACTTAGCAGAGTATTGTTAACTATTACTGTATTGCAAAATTATATGGTTGTTTTAGTTGGTGATTTAAATTTATACACTCTTAACGCTTTCAGAAATTCACATAGTTTATCCCATTTTATGCATTTCTGTTATTTATTTTTTCTAAAAATGTATTGTATTCCACAGTATTCCCCAAAGAATCATAACATGGACCAGAAATGATCTTAACATATTACAGACAGTATCCACTTGAATGATATATCAATAGCCATCTCCTTTTATGCCTACTGTCTTATTTACATGCTTTCTGCTATTCTACTAACTAGAGAGCAAAAAGCAAAACAAAATGTTAACTATTGCAGACTTATGTCTCTCTTTAATCTATGAGCCTATTTACTTTCTGTGTCCTAACTATATAGGACTCCCTCTGTTTTGTGTTACATCTGCATGTGAATATATATATATATATATATATATATATATATATATATATATGTGTGTGTGTGTGTGTGTGTGTGTGTGTGTGTGTGTGTGTGTGTGTGTGTGTGTAAAATATCTTCCTTTGCTCTCCTGAAATAACTCTAATTCCAAACTTATTTTACCATATTTCAATACAAGTCCTTGCTCTGTAATTTATGCTGACCTTGAACTCATTATGCAGTTCATTTTTCTCCTTTATTCTTCTTCTTTGTCCATGAGAGAAGCTGTCTCTTCACTTCCCTAACACATAGGATGACACTAACTGATTTCTTAAAATATGTTGGATTTTAGCAAATATTCTTCTCATGTCTTTCTTTCTGAAAATATTTTGGCATTGATATTAGTTTCACAGAAGCCATAAATAATCATTTTTTTTAAAAAAAATAGCAGTTCATGAAAATAGTTCATAAAAGACCTAGCAATCTGAAAAACTAGTCTCTGTAATTTCCATAATATAGTGGTAATTCCTAAACATTCACAAACTATTTCAAACACACAAGGTACAAATATCTTAACTTCAAGCAGAATAAAATTATAAAAAGTGTTATTAAGGAATGTATAAGATTAATCTCAGCAATCCAACTTTTTTTTTTCTTTTTTCTATAATTAGTACGAGTCTATAGGATCTCACTACACAGATTGGACTCACAGTGATCCTCCTGCTTTCAGCCTCCTTATCTCTGTGATTATAGGCAAGTACAACCACATCTAGTCTTTAAAAAATATTTTTCTTATTTTTTAAATTTCATTTTATTTTTTATTAATTTCAATGATAAAAAAATAGCAAGGAAAACAGTTGCAAAACAGGTTAGTAGGATAGATACAATAATTGATACATTGAATATTGTTGTGTTTGTAGTAGTTTTTCAAAGGACAAGATACAGACATGATATCTTCTCTGAAACAATATTAGTACAAACCTTTCTTCTCAATGAATGAACTAAGAGTAAATCACGGTATATGTACCCTAATATATATACAGTCATATATATGTGTGGGTATATATATATATATATATATATATATATATATATATATATTCCTTTATTTGTAGCCCCTCTTTTATTGTTTTGTCAGAGATGGGTGTTCCACTGCAGTTAGATAAACTATATTTAGAGAAGTCTTAAAGTAACCTTTTCAAACTTGATGTCAGATCAAAGACTGTAGGTACCTGAATTCAGAAAACTAACACAATATAGTCCAACAGTCCGTAATAGTAGTGAGTTATCAGCACACCTGGAAATTGTAAGAAGTTGTTGACTTGAGCCTTTTATAGCGCAGCATATTAATATCACTTTACTTCTAATACCTCATGGTTACACTTTTCTGCTGGACAGTCAAGACTAAGTTGAAGCAAGACCTATATACCACTAAATATCTGATCTTGTTAGATAGCAAAAGTTAAATCTTCTCATGATTTACTCTGGAACCATGTGGAACACCTTATAGATCCTTTGTCAGTTTCAGCCCTCTGGATGGTCATAGCTTGAACAATTAGCTCTCTGTGAAAGCGTGAGAGAATTTTTTCTCTCTAGGTGACTCTCCTTAGGCACACTATACATCACTGATCATTTTCCTGTATGGCCCCATAAGCCCTTTGATCAGAAATTTGGGACACCACTGAGTTACAGGATGTCACAGCAGAGGATCTTTATGTCCTGAGTCCTCACTGACCTTCAAAGGCTAGGACCAAAATATTGGCTATCACTTTAGCCAATTGATCTCTCTACTTTATGGTCTTCAAACTTTAGTTGTTAAACATCTAGAAGAGAAGCTTAATGGTATTACTACCATGTAACAGAGGCTGTTAATCTTAACATCACTATCTGTACTTTGGCTCTATTTATTCTAGGATGTTATTTAAATATTTGATGCTATTTTGAAGGATGGGCTTCTGGATATTCTGACTGTATTTTAAACATTTGATCTGTGATTTTTTCATTATCATCAGTTCAGACACTGAAACTAACTTTCAAGTTCACCTTCAATTTGCTTTTGTACCATACCAAAAAACATTTCAAATGGTGGAAGATAAATATGGTAGACAAGACATTTTTTGAATGTTTATTTGAAAAACAAACAGTAAAAGAAAAAAGACAGAAATTGGGCAGCATACAAAAACACACATGTTGCAGATTATCAAAACAAGAATAGCTAATTAGCAATGGTTGTTATATGAAAAGAACAAAGAATACAAATACTCTGAGGCAATTGCTAGGTGAAACATCTAGGTGTATATTGACCACCATTATTACTAATAGAGCTACATGTTATACAAATTTAATGTGAAGGAATTTCACATGAATATTGTTTTAACTCAGTTGTTTATATAATGTTTCATGCATTTAGCATAATAGAAAACAAATAAATCAACTAAAAATATATTTATAGACAAATTATGAAAATGTGTGTGTCAATCTTCATATTATTATTAGTTGCAACCTGTAAGAGGAAGAATGAAATACAGGACACCCAGAAAGAATTAATTTAGTGCACTATGTACTACTCTATACAGTTAATTAGAGGATAAGTTTGCTAATAAATATGAAAGTTAAATATGCCTCAGCAAATTGAAAATGAAAACTTTCAAAGTAATAAATTGAAATATAATAATTAAAATAAAAGAATATATCTTCTTAATGGATCAAATGTGAAATATAGGAACAGACAATTAAATCAATTGTCATTTATAAAAACACAGACATTGAAAATTTAATTCAAAATTTTCTTCAAATATCAAAAATGTTCATGTTTTTTCATCTATCTAAGCTGAATTTTTAGTCTATTTTGAATGTACTGTACTCATTTTCATTAAAAATTTGACTTAGAATTGCAAACACTGTATAAAATTATAAATGGAAACTGTTCTGAATAGTGAAATGTGCTATTTCATGCTAGGTAAAAAGTCACTGAATATCGAGTATAGCTTCTTCTGGAAATACATTTGTTAGACATAAATTGATAGCAAAATCAAAATGAATATATATTCCCACAGGGAGTTAGGGCATCTGCAATACCAACATGGAGAAACAGAAATAGTTTCAGAGTTTGACAAATTTTTTCTGACAAGCATATGATGAAATATAAGAAAGTTTGTGGAGGTCAAAGAGCCAACACATCTCCAGAAAAACTAAGAAAAATAGACTATCATAGCATGGGTATTTTGTATTCATTTTCTCATATTAAAAATTATATATATATATCCGGAGTTAATTAATCAAGAAGACTTGAGGTCAGGTCCTGCGAACTGCAAAGAAATTCTCTGGACTCCATGCTAATCAGTTTTGAGTTGTGCAGCCTCTCCCAGTCGTTTTTCTTCTTGTTAACTCTACAGAACTTATCTAATGTGAATTTAATATCTGTATTGTATTATGTAATTTATACACAATGCATACAAGAAAATAATTATTTAACTTATATTCTAAATCAAATATCTTCAGAATTTTAAGGACTTTAAGTTTATGAGACAATAAAATCCCACGTTTAAAAGAAGTAGCTGTTACAAGTCACTATGTTTTGCGTATTAGACATCCTGCTATCTCACGAAAATTTCACGCAGTGAACATATAGGTTGTTGAACAAATAAGTATTCATAAAATTTAAGCCACTTTCATTTTCCACATGTTTATCAATAAATTATAAATTGTATTTTGTTCTACATGACATAATAATATGCTTCTCTGAGATTATAGTAGTCATGTCACATTGTATTTATTAGTTATATTTTCATGATGTTTATTTAACCAGAATAAATCATTATGGTACAGTTTTTAATTTGTCATTTAGTATGAGCTTTTAATTGCATATACTTCATGAAAGAAATTGAAATGGACACGAAAAAGGGAATTATATTTCATGTGCCTAAATTGGAAGACAGTATTGGAAAATCACTCAAAGCTTCTATGACAATCTACGAAATCAGTGTTCTTATTATATAGTACCAATGACATACCAAGGCTAAACATCTATATAACCAGGAAAAATAGTCACATAAACCTTGAAGTAAAAAACATGAAGCAGGAAACAAGAAGCTGTTTGCTGTAAAATACATTGAAAAATTATAAGAGCAACATGTTGATGTATAAAACTGCAAAAAACGAAGAAACAGAATGGAGCAGGAAGTAAGCCCAAATGTGTACCATCAAATGATTCTTGTGAGTGATGGTGTTGTTTAAAGACATGGACAGTCTTTGTGAAAAACTGTGCTCGAAAATTTAAATATCCAGACAAATAAAGATTAATACATCCCTAGTTCTCACCATTTACAAAAATTCAATTCAAAATGATTTAAAGGCCTAAACTAGGAAATAGTAGAATAAATAGAAGAAGATACATTTTTGAGATTGAAATGGACAAAGATCCTTTGGAGACGAACCCAAAGCACTAGGATCAAATTAAAAATGGTCAAATAGAACTGAAAAAAACAAAAACTTCTGTATGTCTCTTATCTATTCTGTCTGTATAGATATATTCTGTCTGTATATATATATTTGTAAACTATACACTTGGAAAATCTTAATATCCCAATTATATAAAAACTCTAAAAACTCAACAGCAAAGCACAACACATTCAATAAATAGGAATACACTTAAACAGATATTTTATACTAGAAAGTACAAAAGATGACATCAGTAATCATGAAGAAAATGTAAATCATGACCACAACGAAATACCACTCTACTTAAGTAACAGTACCCATATTCTAAATTCATTAGCAAAGAGTGGTGAGGCTTGTGAAAAAAATGGGAACTCTCTAATAGTATTAGAGTGTTTATAAATTAGTGCAGCCCAATAAAAAATAGTATACAGAGCTGTGAAACAGTAAAAATAGAGCTACTCTGCGATCTAACAAGCTTCCTATTTGTCATAAATCCAAGAGAAGTGAAATCCATCTAAATAAATGTCACTGCAGTTCTATTTACAAAAAGCAAGAAATGGGAACAATGAAAGCGCACTACACCTAATGTAAAGAAAACACGGAACTTTGTCGTTTGCGGTGACCTGATGTAACTTGAGATCATTATGTTAAAGCAGTTATGTCAGACACTTTATGATTTCTTTAAGACGTATAATCTAAAAGAGTTTATCTCAGAAAATACAAGGGTGGCCTGGTAGTTATCAGAGGTTAGAGAAAGCAATGGGGAGTGAAGGAATGAATAAGTTTTCTCAATGAGTATTGATATTGGATAGCAGTAAAAAACTCTTATGTTTTATTACATAACAGGGAGACCATAGGTAAGATAATGTACTATATATTTCACACCTAGAAAGGATTTTTAATGTCTCGCTGTAAAGAATTTATGGATATTTAAGAAAAAGGATTAAGCTGATTTAACCAATGCCGTGTATGCATATATTGAATATTGTATGTTATGACCTCAATATGTACAAGAGTGCATTTTGTCTTTCTATAGCTTTCTCTCTCTTTATGTTTAGTAAAGTTATGGAGCACACAATAATCGCTCTTCACAGGGACGTGGTGCATGTACGTTGCACGTCTTAGTCCTTTCAGTATCACCTTCTCCTGCCCTCCCAGCCCCTCCATTCTTGTCATAGTCCCTATCTCGTCCACAAAAGATTGAGCTCCTTATTCATTTGGAAATATACATGAAGAAATAAAATTTAATGAATATTAAATGAATAAAATTGATTTTTTTCCTATATTGCTCAAACATTTCTATTAAGGCGGTTTCAGCTTTGTGGTTAAAAACAGTCATCTCTGAAGTGTGTACATTTAGCTAGAGTTAGTCTATTTTCCTTTTTCTATACCAAATACACTCAGATTTGAAATTAATAACCAAAAGCAAACGTAAATCACATTATTTTGTGGTAAAGCAGTATCTCAACACACACTGGTGTACGTCGCTACGCCATCTCAGCCCTCCCCCAAGGAAGGGCCAGCATGGCAGGCCCCTGAGCCTGCTTGCAGGATGTTGTATTCTAAAATCACAGTATTTTAACTTTCAACAACAAATACAAGTATGACATAATAACTTCTGCAAATATTATCCATTAATTTATAAGTCTAATAGATAGATAGATAGATAGATATAAATTTACTTACATTGAATTATGGTCTCCAAAATTTTTACGATGAATTTTTACTTAAACATAATGAAACTTGGTTATCAAATACATTTTCTTTTCAATCTGCCTAAATTGTAATTTTGCCATTTTAGAAGCAATTAAAATCATCATAAAAAACAAAGCTCAAATATAGCAAATATTGCACTTTCTCTTATGTATGTCTCTTATCTATTCTGTCTGTCTGTCTGTCTGTCTGCCTACCTATCTATCTATTTGATATATATCTCTCATTTCCTAGAGGAAGAGAAGTAAGGTACAGGGAGAGGTACACATAGGAAGTTAGAGGGGGAAAGAAGAGAGAAAACTAAAAGACAAATAGGAGTAGGGAAAAGTGAAAATACTACAAAATTTATGTAATTCTGGGCTCCAAAATATTTTAATATATATTCTAATTTGTTTTACTCATCCTACTAGTATATTTCAGATCATTGAAAAGAAAGTTTTGTGTTATCTCCCTTATTTTTCAAAAGAGAAAAAATATAAATAAGACTTTCATAGAGGCTTGTGACAGAATAACAATAATAAATTGCACATTATTATATTCATACTAGTTATTCACAGTACAGGATATAGGCTTGAAATATTGTTCACATAATATTAGCACAAACATTTCTCTTCAATGAATTAAGAGGAATCTACCTTGTGTATATATATTTTCTCTTTTACCCTTCCTTCTTTTCCCCTTTACCCCCTACAGTTTTTCTTTTCTTTTGAGCAGTTTCATCCCTATTCCCAATGACTACTGTACATTCTGGATCTTATCTACTCATTCAGTTTCTCCCTCTTTAGAGACAATACAATGATTGTACATGCTTTTTGAAGGATTTTCTAGGCTAGGTCTTATACTCTATGTAACCACATTAAAGATAATGATACACATTATATTAATAATTGTTATTCACATTAGTTTATTTTGAGTTTTTGAAAGTTCTTTTATGAAATATAAAAGCAAAAAAAGAAAATTCTCACATTATTCTCTTATGCTTACCTACATCCTTACAACTTAGCATTTACTTGCTTGGACATTTGTTAGACTGACTCTTAATTAATATCCAGAAGCTAATAAAACATTGAACACTAATTTTAAAATATTAAGTGTACACTACTGTTTTTGGACAATATTACCAACCAGGTAAACATGGCAATTCAGAAGAATTTTAGAAACACCTGTCACTGCTTTCACATTTCCATAAATTTCAGTGGTGTGAATAGCCTTTCAGGGGAAGCTGCCCCTGTAATGTTACTTCTCAGCAGTATCTCTCCACTAATGATGTGAGAAAGACACAGAGCATGCCGTTTCAGAAACTATTTTGAATGCATTACCCCTCTTTGGAATAAAATAGGAAAAGATGAAAAAATATATCTCCTGCATTACAGTTTTGAAAATCTCATTCAAAACAATTCCCATACTTTCACTAATTTCACAGAAATTTGAAATTATATTTGAATCATTCATGAAAAGCTATTTTAACCATATCTCCAATTCAAATATAATATATTTATTAAAAAGCATTATAATTTCTCCTATATTTAAATATTATTAAAAGTTTTACTGAATAATAACCGATGGGGAATATTGTTTTAGTATTGCTAGTAAGTAAAAACAGATTCTGCTCACTAAACAGAAAAATGTTATTTTTTGTTTCTTTTATTTGTAATAGAAAAATTGACACATTTAGTCATAATTAATATAAGTGGTAAATTGATTTATATCTTTATAAAACACTTAATGTTATTTGGTGAGGTTTGCTATACTTAAAAATTGTTTATACTTTATCATGGCACATCATTCCATTTTAAAAATGTAGTCACACTTATGTTACAATTATAATATAAATTATGTATAACTTTTTAAAGGAAAACTACCTCAACATCTCATATTTACATCTGGTTGTAAGAGCTTTTCAAAATAATATTTGGTTGCTTGTGGCTAAACTAAAATTAATTTTTTATCTAATCTGCTTTCTGAAAAACGTCCATTCACTAGATGCACACCAAATTTCAACAAGCAGGGCCAGATACACATCTTTCTTACAGTACTGAATAACATTCTAATTTATTGGCTCTGTAACAGAGTGCAGTATACTTTAATGAAAAATCATGTTGAAATTCAGTCTATACTTTCCCATTTTATCTAAGGTAAGGATTAATGCTGTCATATATGCTAACTTCAACATTCCTTACAGCAAGGATAAAGATTACATCATCTTGGAAATGAAAATGTCAGATATCAGACTTAGGTTCAATTATCTTTGAAAAGATATTCCTTTAAGTAGGCAATCAGTCATAGTAAAATTCACATAAGAGTTTTTAATGTGGCTTTTAAAAGTTTCTGAAAATTTATAAATGGTATAAATTTCAGGTGAATAAGAAACAAAACATAAAATTCTCTAACATGAAAATAATCAAATATCATGACTTAGAAAACATAGACATTTTTTTTTTTTTTTTTTTTTTGTCTTTTTGAGACAGGGTCTCCCTATGCAGTTCAGGCTGGCCTTAAGCTCACTTGGTAGCTCAGGCTGGTCTCGAACTCATAACAATCCTCCTGCCTCAGCCTCCTGAGTGCTAGGATTACAGGCATGCGCCACCACGCACGGCCCAGACATGTTTTTCTTTGTTACATATTCTTAGATAAAACCTGCATGCCTAAATGAGTATGCAACCCTGTATTTCTTACTTAATAAATTAATAAACGAAAACCAATTCATTTTAAGCAAATTTATTATTTGTACTTAAAGTATAACAGGAATAATTAATTTCTGTTTTTCACATACTACTTTCTCTAACCCTGGAGGTTGTATAAGGGTATGTATTTCCATGGCAAAAATAAAATTAGCATTCTTTTAGATACTTGTTATGGTATGTGTCTAGTTGTCCCCCCAAAGCCTCCAGGAGTCATTGGGACAGGCTTCTAGAATTCAGGATTCATTCATGATCCATTGCTGGGATCGTAGGTGTGGGTGCCACAACCCCACTGGGGCGGACAGCCTGAATACACATAAGGAAGGAAGAGGGCTTGCTGAGTTAAGCAATCACTGTCTCCTTTTGCTCTTTGTTGTCTTCTGCTGCCACTAACTGCTGCCCCCTGCCATGTGCCGCTCTACTTTGGAGCTAGCTGACTATGCACTGAAAACATCACAAACTGTGAGCTAAGAAACATTTTCCTTCCTTGATTCTACATGTTGGGCAGTTTGCTCCAGCAATGAGAGAAAAGTAACAAACTGGAGACATTAACAAACCTACTAAAGGGAAATAATTTTCCAAAGAGGAGAAAATAGCACTTGTTAAATTAGATGGACCGACTCTTCAGAGATATCCTAGAAAATGAACTTTTGAGGGCATTCTAGAATCTTCAGTAAGGTAATTTTATATCAGAAAAACTCATTCGACATTGCACATATAAAGAATTTTTGAAAGAAAATAAAAATTTTTCTAGTGTCAGATTATTCAATTTTGTCTATAATCAAGTAAACTACTTTTATAATCTACAAATTACATCTCTCATGTGATATTAATTTCAAGTCTTGATATTATTTGAGAGAAGACTATATGCAACCCATCTTAGAGGTTCAACTAACTCTCTGAGCATCATTTTTGTGGGGGTCATTTTTGTCTTTCTTAATGACAAGAATTAAATTCAGGGGCTCATCTTTGCCAGGCAGGCACTGAGCTGAAGAGCTAACTCCCTGGCCCTTGGAACATTTTAACTTGATAATAATACTGGATATATACAGAAGTTATTACAGCAAAGGCCACAGAGCACATGTTGTTAAACATTGAAAATTTTCTTCTTGAACACATTAATTTATTTTTAAATGCTAATAATGTAATAATGACAGTATTGGTTAACTGAATTTAACTATTACTTAGCATCCATTAGATAAAGACATAAAACAAATTTTGAAAAGTATAATATTTTGATTACATCCTTTGCTCTTGTTGGCTTACATTACATATAAATTATTTTTATCAGTTTGTTATTTAAATATGCTAATTTACAAATTTCAATAAAATAATATATTTGTGTGTATTAATTCTCCAAAACTATTTAACATACATTGCAAGAAAATTAATTAAATTATGATTAACTATTGGTGGATTTTATAAGATTTTTAGATAAAACCTAAAAGAAGATGATTAAATTGTGGTTGTTTAAAATACTACAAGATATGTGTTCCTTAAAACTTCAAAGTTTAGAGTTAACTGCATAGAAAATATTTGTAGATATTTGTTACAGAGATATATATGCATACATTTAGAGAGACTGTGCACTCTTGAATACTTGGAATCTAAAGTCCTACTTTCCAGCCTCTAGTTTGAGAGGCCCAAGGGAATGAATACCCAGCAGATGGTTACGTAAACATTGCACTCAGATACTTGAGTAGTTCCTTTACATTGCCATCTGCCATGTAATACTCTCAGAGATTGAAATCTTTCAGCTATAAAATGTTCTGCCAAGATTTCACGATGCCTATCAGTCCAACTAACAGGTAAGAAAAATTGTACAATGTATAAGAAAATGTCTCAAATATTTCTTACTATAAATTGTCAAGAAAAGTATTAATACATGGAAAAGTAATTAAATTTAACACTATGTCAAACTTCAGTTAAAAAAAAAATTTACATTTACATAGCCATCTGCTAGTATTTGCATAGTCAACCTCCTGGGTTGCAAAATGCTATTCCTCGAAGATCACAGTTTTGTCAGTGCACTTGCATACCTGTCAATCAGTTCTGGTCTCCAAATTTCCTGGAAGTGAATATAGGGAAGAACAGAAATAAACTTAGCCATCTCCACATATGGAAGTTTTCAAAAGTTTAATTAATGAGGATGAAGGCATTTAGACAACCAAATTCCACAGGTACATATTAATTGAAATCTTAAGAAAGGCCCTAAAATTTTTCTTCAATCATTCAAAATTTAGAGAAATGGATTTTTGGTATGAAATATTATAAAATTGTTACTATGAAAATCTCAGTTATATATTTCACCATTGACTCCATATCTGTAGTATTCTATTTCCTATACAGCAAGTGCAAATGGCATGATATGCATTAACATACATTTATAAAATTAATTCAGCATGTGATTGTCTCCACCCATTAATTCCAAATTCATAGGACACAGACATAACATTTATAATATATATGGGAGTATAAAATGTAAACAATGTCCAATGATTAATATACCTAGAAACTTAAACAAAATAAAGAATAAAGTTATTTACATTGAAAATTATAAAAAATGTTTTCTAAATTTTTATTTTTTAAAGAGAGTACACATTAGAATTCAAACAGAAAAACTTACAGGGAATACAGAATTTCACTTAAAAAGGCAGTGTGAATGTCACAGTATTTGTTGTAACAACTTCCACTCAGTTATTCATATTACCAGATGTATGAATGTAAACTTGGAAGAAGAAAAATGAAAGAAATGTATAAGAATTAAGAAGACAAAAAGTACAAACAATTTAAAAATGGAGACTAAACAATTTAAAGCATTAACTGCTTCTTTCCATAGACAAGCAAAAATGCACAGCACAGTCATCCAAACCATCCTACACACAGGTCTAGATAAATCTCCCTCCCACATTCCCTCCCCTGTCATTCTCCTTAACTCAGTATAACTCTTTAATTTCAAATCTATTGAACCCTTCTGATCCCATTTTCGCTTTCCGGTTCTCACACTAAAAAGACAATACGATGTTTGTAAATGTGGGTCTGATTGATTTCACTTACGAGTAATCTCTAGTTGCATCCATTTGCCAACAAAGGACTAAAATTTGTTCTGTTTCATAGTTGAATAATACTCTATTGCATAAAAGTACCACATCTTCCTTACCCATTGCTCAGTTGATGGACTTAGCTATGACCAGTTGTGTTGCTGTAAATATAGTGCACATATAGTGCTGTGATATGAGAATTTCTCTTCTTCAGGAAATATATCCTGGAGGGAAATAGCTGGCTTGAATTGGATCTCCAATCAGAGTTTTTGAAGGAATCTCCACACTGATTTCTATAGTGAGCATACCAGTCTGCACCAATAGTACAAAGGCTTCTTTTTTCTCCGTAGCTTCTGTAGCATTTGTTATTGGCTGAATTCATGATGTTAGCCATTTGTGTCTGTGGTGAGATGGAATCTAGGTGTTGTTTTAATTTGCATTTCTTGAATGATCTATGATGTTGAACAGTTTTGCATGTATTTACTTAGCATTCTTCCTGTAAGAAGTATATATTCATCTCAGATGCCCATTTTTGTCTCAGGTCTTTGAATTTGCAGAGCCTTATTTTTCAATTCTTCATATGTTTTAGATGAAAGGTCTGTGTCTGAGGGACATTTGGCTATAGTTTCTTCATTGTTTGTGAGTTTTCTTTTTAATCTGTTGGAGATTTGCTTTGAGGAGCAGAAACTTTTCAAAGAGATGAGATTCCAATTGTTGATTCTGAAGCATTTCTCAAGCAATTTGCTTTTTGTTCATTAACTCTCTACCATCCGCATGTCTTTTAGATTTCTACCTAGATAGTCTTACAGAAAATTTAGTGGTTTTGTTTTTATATTCAAATCTTTGATTCATTTAGACTGTAGCTTTTTGTATGTGGATAGGCATAGGTCTAGTTTTAGCCTTTGGAATGTGGAAAACTAGTTTTTATAGTTTATTAAAGAGGCTATTTTTCTTTCAGTGAGTCTGTTTGGCTTGCTTGTCAAAGACAGGTGGCTGGATGTATTTGCAGTTATACTTGCATCGTATGCTCTGTTCCCATGTTCATCAGTTCTGTCTCTATGCCAGTACCACGTTGATTTTATTACAGTAGCTTTATAGTATAGATTCAGTTCAGGAATTCTAATACCTTCTGCCTTTTCTGTGCTTTCAAGGATTGCTTTTGATATTCTGGGTCTCTTCTGGTTCCAAATGAATTGGAGAATTTTTTTTCTACCTATAGTATAGCTAGAAATATATAGTATAGCTAGAAGTATAGTAATGTAATACTCTATACAGAGTATCATGTCCTCTGCAAATAATGACAATTTATATCTTTTCTGCATTTTTCTTTTATTTCCCTCTCTCATCTAATTCCCCTGACTAATATTTGCAGAACTATATCGAATAAGAGTGGAGACAGTGGATAAAAACTTACCAACAACTTATTTTGTCTTGTTTCTGAATTTAAAGTGCGATGTTGACTGTTGCTTTCTCATAGTTGGCTTTAATCAGGTGGAGACATAGACCATCTGTTCCTATTCTCTGTAGCACTTTTATCATGAGTGAATGATGGATTTTGTCAAAAGCTTTTTCTGCTTCTATTGAGATGATCATGTGGCTTTTGTATTTGATGCTATTGATGTGAGTGTATTACATTTATGGATTTATGGATTTTGAACCATCCCTAGATTCCTGGAATGAATACCACTTGGTTATGTTGTGTAACCTTCATGATGACTTGCTTTATTCTGTTTGCTTGTATTTTACAGAGGACTTTGGCATCTATGCTCATTAGAGGGATTGGCCTGGAGTTCTATTTTTTAGTTGGCTATTTCTGTGGCTTTCCATCAAAGTAATACTTATCCCCAGGAATGAGTTTGGGAGAATTGCTTTCCTTTACATTTTACTGAAGAGTTTGAGAACAGTTGGCATTAAATAATCCCTAAATTTCTTATAGAATTCTTCTGTGAATCCTTTGGCACAAGGATATTTTTGTTGTTGTTGGTAAGTTTTTATTACATTTTCAGTTTTGTTTCTTATTATTGGCTTATTCAGTGTTTGTGTATCTTTTTGACTGACCTTTGGAATTTCATATGTACCTAAGAAATTGTCCATTTCCTCTGTGTTTTCCATCCGGTGGGTGTAAAGATTTTGGAACTAGTATTGATGATCTGAATTTCTCTAGGATCTGCATTAATTTTAATTTTGCCCTTTTCATTCTGTGTTGCATGAATTTGAGTTTTTCTTTCCTTTTTTGATTAGGTTAGCTAGGGGTTTATAAATTTTATGTGTTCTTACAAAGAACCAAATGCTTGATTCATTTATTCTTTGTATTGTTTTCTTCATCTCCAATGCATTAATTTTTGATCTAATCTTTATAATTTCCTACCTTCTTTGGGCTTTGAGCTTTACTTGTTTTTGTAGGTACTTAAGGTACAGCATACCATCATTTATTTGGGCATGTTCTGTTTTTACAATGTGCTAATTTTCCCTCATAAATTTTCTCTTTTAGACAGCATTCATAGCATCCCACAGATTTCAGTAATTTTTATCTGCATTTTCATTTGATTGTAAATAATTTTAATTTTTCTTTAATTTCATCTCAGACCCACTGTTTAGGAAGTTGTTATTTAATTTCCATGTGTTCTGTAGCTTATATTGTCAATAATTTCTAGTGTTTTGATCAGATAGTTAGCATGAAATAATTTCAATTCTTTTACATTTACTTAAAAGTGCTCTGTATGCTACTGTATTGTTGAATTTGGAAAATGTCCCATATGCAGTTGAGAAAATGTGTATTTTGTTTCTGGGTGGTTCACTCTGTAAAGTTCTACCAAATCATTTTATTCACAAGTTTGGTTTAATTATATTATTTCCTTGCTTGTTTTTTGCCTAGTTGATGTATCTCTTTGTTATAGTGGCATATTAAAGTCCCCCATTACTGTTGCATTATATCTCATTTGATTTTTTAAGTCTACTAAAATTTGTCTTATATAGGAGAGAGCTCCTACATTGGAGCATATATATTTAATATAGGCATCTCTTACACTTGACATTTTCCATTAACAAGTATATAGTGACTCTTTTATCTCTTTGAATGACTTTTTGTCTGACAAAAAGGTTTTCTGATATTGTCCGAAACCAAGAGAACACTTTTGCTTTTTCTCTGATTTCCTATAGCATTGTTTTCCATCCTCAGAGTTTTACTCTGTGAATTCCTTTTTGAATTAAACATGTTTCTTGTATGTAGTATATTGTTGAATTTTGTTTTTCAATCTGCTCTGCTAGTATGTTTATTTTGATTCATGAATTAAGGCTGTTATAACTGAATTGTGTTGACTTAACTTTGTCATGTTATTTATCTGTTATAGGTTCCATACTTTTCCCTCTTTTCAATTACTTGGTGGTTCTTTTCTGTTGTTCCTGACGCTGTGATCACTTCTGTGTCTTTCTAGAATATCTTTCTAGGGTTGGTTTGGTGGTCATATATTTCTACATGTATTTCTTATTCTTTGTCATGGAAGGATTTTATTTCACCACTAAACGTGATAGATAGTTGTGCATGTTATGTCAGTCTGGGTTGGAAGTTCTTTTCTTTCAGGTCCTGAAATACTTTATTCCATGCTCTTCATGTGATGGTTTGTGTTGATAAATATGCCATGATTGTGATGGTCTTTCCATTGTAGGTGATCTGTTTCTTCTCTCTAAAAGCTTTTAAAATTCTAATGTTTGCTTTATTTTACTGAGATTTTGTTTATTATGCAACTAGGTGTAAATTTGCTTGATTATGGCTCTTCTATTTGCCTCACTTAACTGTATGTCAGGTTCTTTCCTCATGTTTGGAAAAATTTCTGCTAGCACTTGTGTAAATAGTCTTTTGAAGTCATTTGTGTTGTCTCCCACTGCTTCATTGACACCTATATATTATTTTTCTTTGCATCATCTCATAGCTGCTGAATTTCTATTTCCTGGTGCCTTATTGGTTTTAAGAGATCTTTTATTTCATGTTCATTAGCTGTGATAGTCTTTGAGGTCTGAAAATCTGACTTCAGTTTCATTCAAGCAGTTTTGTCAACTTTCAATTGCATTCTTTAATTCCTGTATATCTGTTTGAATCTGCTTCATGCATTCTAATTCTTTCATGTATTGTTCATTCAGTGTTTTCATCTTTTTTTATTCTCTTTTATTTTTCTGTGTCTTTATCTGTGCTGAATATTTTTACATTATAATTGTCCTTCCTTTTTTGACTTGAGAGATTTTTTCTGTTCTTATTTCTTCAATAGCCTTATGGACTTGTTTATTTCTTTTAGCTGCTATAATTTCCGAGATTTCACGTGTGTGATTTCCAAGTTCTTATATGTTTTTGTCTCCTAGATTTGTAATAGGTGGGCTATATGATTAAGATTGCCTTTTGCTCCTGTGGTTTAGCATTTTTGAACCTTCCTAGTAATCACCCAG
Organism: Ctenomys sociabilis; assembly: GCA_004027165.1. Classification (NCBI taxonomy): domain Eukaryota; kingdom Metazoa; phylum Chordata; class Mammalia; order Rodentia; family Ctenomyidae; genus Ctenomys; species Ctenomys sociabilis. Next base: position 24,491 of record PVKA01027413.1, read on the forward strand.
ATAGAGTCCTTCAGGCTTCCCATGTCAAAGTCTTCTTTTTTTTCTTTTTGGCATAACCTGGGGTTGAACTCAGGCCATTGTGCTTGCCAGACAAGTGCTTATTCTACTGACCTATCTCCCTGGCCCTGCCAAAGTTCTTAAGTGGCTCCAGGAATGTTCAATGCTTGCTTATATTGGGCCCACAGGTCCAGCTCTTGCCTGTCTTACATGACACTCAAAGTCCTCCTAAGTTTTTAAGAACTCAAAGTCCTCCTAAGTTTTTAAGAGTCTGGACTGGCACCAGCAGTACCATATCTGCATGATAGAAGCCAAGGTTTTTTTTTTTTTCTTCTTCTTGTTCTTGAGGAACCAGGGATTGAACTCAGGCCTTTGCACTTGCCAGGGAAGTGCTTATTCCATTGAGCCATCTCCCTAGCCCCTCCATCAAAGTCCTTAAATGGAGCCAGGAACAATGCTCATCTGAGTACACTGGATGCACAGAATGCAGCTCTCATGCATCCCAAAGGCTACACCTACAAATAAACTTTAGTGTGGCAATAATGTGTTGCCAAGGATATTCATATGTAAATTCATATTTTTTTATGAATTTGGTACAAGGTTTTAATACACAGGCTGGATTTTTAGTGATCTTCCTGTTTTCAGCCTCCCCAGGCTGAGATTACAAGCATGGGTGGTAGGCTCAATGTGCTGCTGGGTGGGGTGGCTGGCATTGCCTGTGATGTTTGTGTGCTAGGGATCAAACCCCTTCCCTGTGCTTGCCTAAGCATACACTTAGTCTGTCAAGCTATCTCACTGGCCCTTTTCCAAAGGCACAGAAATTATAAGATCTCAGCACATGCATACATGGGATATCTATCTATCTATCTATCTATCTATCTATCTATCTATCTATCTATCTATCTATGAGAATGAAAGGGAAACAAAAAGAATAAAGTTTGAAAATTGTTGAGGAATTGGCTGGCATTGCATGAGGCCAGCACACACAGCTTCTGTAGAACAAGAGGGCAGGGAGAACGAGGGATGAGTTGTTGCATGCTGCACTCAGTTCCAAGAAGCGTGGAGAATTGCATATGATTTGAGGAGGCACATCCAACACTGATATTTTGTTTATCTCTGTTAACATGTCAAGTCATAGAGCATCTGTGTTTCTTTTACTATGGAAATTAGAGATGCTAGCATTTCTGTTTCTAGTCATGTTGGAGAAATAGTCACAAAAAATCTAGAATCAATTCAAATGACTCATCCCAATATTTCTCTCTTCAGAATTTTTTTTACTACCAAGAGTTTATGTCAGATGTTGCACAGAGTTAATATAATTCTAAGAAGAATTCAGAATAATTTTTGTTATGACAGCAAGGTGATTTGAATGTGTGGAAAATACAGTCATCAGAATGGCCCAATAAACTCAAATGAGGATAAATATGGGAATTCATTGTGTCAGATATAGAACTTAATTTGAAAATGATGTTATCTGATGATATCTAGGAGAGATTCATCCCACAATCATCTATAGAAATGAAAATATGTGTTTTATCAACTATATCATATAAAATAGTAGAATTTTCACATATAGTATACATCTCTCTTCCTATATGCCTTCTATTTAAAATTATCACTGGATTACATGTACAATTTAATATCTTGAAAATCTTACACAAAGATTTAAGTTATCTTAATCTAATAATATATTGTTAAATAACAATGACAAGGAAATAGCCTATATTTGAACAAGAAATTCTCTTCAGCATTTTTGAGCCATGGCTCTTTGAATCCCCAGATGTGGAACCAGTACATATGGAGCTCTGTAGTAATTCACACAATGCTGTTTGTGCAAAGATAGATAATAAAGAAACAAACATGGAATACCAGTTTTGGATCTGTTTGGTCGGATATTGATATTGCAGATAGACTTTCACACTGAATTTCTCCTAATTTTACAACCTTTGTGGTACATTTGTGACCACAATTCCATAATTGTAGTATAGTCTAAGGTATTTACTTTGTATTTTACTGTTAATGATTTTCATATCCTGTTGAAGACAAACATTCATGAAGTAACCCATTTTGTTTTCTTTATAATAGAATTTTCATCTCAACATTTGCATTGTTCCATTATTAATCTTGTGTGTGTGTGTGTGTGTGTGTATTTTTATGTAGGAATCATAGTTTCTATTTTTATTTTATTCTTAAATGCTATTTATTTTAAAGAGTAATAGTTCCATGAAATTGTTAAGTTTCTTTGAAACAAAGTAGGTAATCTAAATGAGAGACATTACAGTAGAAATTAGTTTAAACAGCATTGAATGCCAGGTTATAGGCAAAAATTAGCAATGATAACCCTTTCAAATAAGACTGATACATTAGCTTTAGAAATTGCCATTATGGTACAAGCCTGAAGATTGAAAAGATGGTTATATTCTGTTTGCTTTCAGTTACTCTCCTTTATATCCCTCTTGTGATTTTTTCCTCAGAACGTTTTCCTAAAATTTTCAGTGACTCTGTTCTCATTCTGTTGGAAATGCTACAGGGAGTCCTCTGGAGTACAGCGATGATCTCGGCTTTTGTTACCTTCCCAGATCTCTGGGTTTATTTGGGTAGGGCGTGTTATTATTGAGAAGATATTTGATCAACATAAATTATGTGGGGCTGGTCTGACAGCTCAGTGGATTAAAGTGCCTGCTTAGGCAGAGCGCAGTGGCTGGGCTTCAATATCCTGCTTGCCTGCTGGCCTCACCCTCAGGGCGCACTGAGACAGCGATTGGTACTGGGCGTGGTGGTGCGCGCCTATAATCCTAGCATTTGGGAGGCTGAAAACAGGAGAATCATTACAAGTCCGATCAGCATAGTGAGACCCTTTAGACCACGCAGACCCTGTACTAAATACAAACAAACAAAAAAAACATAAATTATCTGTTCAAATGCTATAAAAACATGTCAAGTTTTACTGTCTTTTTAACACACATTTAGAAAAATTAAAATTGAAAAAGGTGAAAATCTGAAGCAGTCATATCCTTGTCCAAGGCGAAAATTTGGGTATGTATTATAAAAATTTATAATTGAATATGAAAGGAAATGAAAATGCAAAGTACCTAATTAAATACGGAATTAATAGTGCTATTATGAAATAAAAAGAATGTGCTACCAAGCATCCTAGAAAATATTAATTTAACTGTTTAGTATATGCTTAGGGAAGTGAGATAATGGGAAGAAAACCAACAAGGTGTGTTTGGCAAGGTGTACCATTAAAGACAAAAATGGGAAGACAATATTTGGAAGCAATGAAAGACAATGAGCACAGTAGAAGAAAAAAAAAAAATAGATCAGTACCCCGGGCTAAAATCAAAATGATAATTGAGGTTTTACAGTCTAGCTCGAAATGGAGTTCTGGTAAAAATTACATTTTCAAATTTAGAACATTTTTTTACTTTTTTATTTTCAAAGAGACTACAAAATAATCTTAAAACAGAAATCTTACAAGTGATACAGAATTTCAGTTAACAACCTAATACGAATTTCACCGTATTTTTTGTAATGCTTAGCATTGTCTTCTAGTCAGTTATTCATATTGCCAGAGGGCCGGGGAGATGGCTCAGTAGAATAAGTGCTTCCCTGGCAAGTGCAAGGACCTGAGTTCAATCCCCAGTTCTGCCAAAAACAAAAACAAACAAAAAACACTTTTGGGCCAGGGAGATGGCTCAGTGGAATAAGCGCTTCCCTGGCAAGTGCAAGGTCCTGAGTTCAATCCCTGGTTCCAGGAAAAAAAAAAAAAAAAAAAAAAGACATGGATGTTATGGCATATTGCCAGATATATACATGGAAATCTGGAAGAAAAAATAGAAAGAATTATATAAGAAATTAAGAGAAAAATGAAAAACTATTATATAGTTGAAAGGTTGGAGTAAGAAATTAATATTGTGAAAGACTGCAAGGCTTCCAATCATTCTAATGGTATACATAGAAAATTATATCAAAGATGACAAAGAGGATGTATAGATTTTATTGAGCAGCCTAAAGAATATTGGCATTCAGAACTTACCGTTTTGAAATCTATTTAAATATATATGAGTAAAGAATATCCTACAAAGATATCACCTACATGAGGAGCTTCACTGATTAGGAGAAAGGTGGAATATTATGTAGAACATCTAAGTGGCTTCACAATAGAAGTGGATGAAACAGTTATTATCTTCTTCTACCTATTTTAATTCTTAGCATTATTTTTCAGATGAACAATGAACTGCAGTATGTACTACAAAACTCATGGTTGAATACTTTTCATTTTGGTTTTCTAAATGTGTAGCAATTCTCATGTCCTATCAATTATTGTACTCTCTTTAAATTAAATTTTTAAAAAAGACAAGAAAAAAATTAAGATTTCTTGAAAGCAAGGATTAATGTTCAATTATTTGTGCAATCTTGTATAACCATATCTGTTAATCTGAACAACAGATTTCAAGATTAAAATAGATAATATAAAAACCACTGTTAATTAGCTATTCCTGTTTTGAAAATCTGTAACATATGTATTGTTGTATGTTACCCTGTTTCTGCCACATTTTTCAATTTGTTTTTGCTTCAGTTTGTTCTTCAAAATAAAATTAAATTAAATTAGAAAAAAAAACAGTGAACTAAGAAGTGCATATAAAAAGCATTCTAGACTATGTTATGTTAAATATCTTATAAAAAAACATATAAAATGATGACAACTACAATACATAAAATAATAAAGATAATAAAAACATTTCTTCCCTCATTGTACTCACCAAACCAAATACTATGTTTAAGTATTCCATTGTAAAAGATTAAACTGAAAATTATTAGAAAAATGAAACAAATTTGTTGGCATTTTAAAATGTGATGGCACAACAGCATGAAGAAGTTTCAAAGGAGCAAATAAATGATAATTCAGATCATCATAAGTGAAATAAGTTAAATTTCACCTGCTTTAAGGAAGACAAGAGAAGCAATATACAGATAATCACAAACATATGCTAATACATTATTTTAAAATAATTTATTTTAAATATTGAAATACATTTAAAATGGATTGCAGAGCCAGCCAGATATCTCAGCATACTAAAGTGCCTGCTTCAGCAGCCACTGCAACAGGAGTTCAATCCTTAGCATACCTGCAGGTCCCGCCACCAAGGCACACTGAGATGGCAAATGAACAACGTGCTGGCGCACCTGTAATCCCAACACTTGGGAAGCAGAAAATAGGAGGATCACTACGAGTCCAATCTGTGTAGTGAGACCCTATAGACCCTGTACTAAAAACATTAAGAAAAAAATGGATTACAAATACAAATTGTAAAAGGCATGTGATGCACTGTGCTGTGTAAAGGCTTTAGTGTCATGATATGAATATCAATTAGTAACAGTTACTAATATATACAATTGCCAATAAATATATGAAAATTAAAACTAAGTTGTACAGATAAACTAATAAGTATATTGAACACATTTTAATAAAATATTGGGAGTCTTAACATAATGAACATAAGTAAGTAAGCTTGATGGAACTTTAACAAAACAACAAGAAGAGACTATATACAAGAAATTATACAGATTAGGGCTGGGGATATAGCTTAGGGCATAGCACCTGTCTGGCAAGTGTGAGTTCCTGAGTTTGGTTCCTGGTACCAAAACAAACAAAGTAATAATATAGATGAACAATGACATTCAAAATGTTTTCAAAAATAATGAGCAATGGATGTTTGCTCCTTAAGAGAAGTTGTCCAAAGAATAGAACTTAGAAGTGAGCTCTACAGTGCTTAGGAGATAGCTCAGCAGTATAAGCATCTACCTAGAAAGAACAAGGAACTAGGTTCAATCCCTGGAACCACATGACATGCTTATCCCAGAACCTGGTGAATGCTGCCAGCTACTGTGCTGGAGAGACTGAGACAGGAGGATCACTACAAGTCCGCACTGCATAGTGAGATGCATTACCAAAGAAATGAATAAATAGAAATTACCTGCACAAAGCAATGTGTTTACTTGATTTTTCACTTATGTTGTATTTAATTATTAAAGTAAGAATCTTAAAGCTTCGCCATTAGAAGAAAATATCTCATAAAGA
>PVKA01027414.1:0-30570 GCA_004027165.1 Ctenomys sociabilis
ACAATGTGTGATAGCAAAATCTTGGAAACAACTAAGATGTCCATCACATGAAGAATGGTTGAAAAAGATGTGGTATTTCTATATAATGGAATATTACTCAGCTATTAAGAATGATAAGTATGAAGCATTTATACTGAAGTGGATGCCACTTGAACATATACTCATAAGTGAAATAAACCAGACACACATGTGTAAATATTGTATAGTCTCCCTAGTATAACAAGCTAAAAGCAGAAATACAAAAGGAAATGTATAACAAGTAAAATCAATTGAGTCAGATAAGGCAAAGTGAATGGCATATGCTGCAGGATACTAATCAGCATTTCTTCTGGATGGTTAGCAACCTAAGATCCCAAGTCAGAGTTGGAGAAATAGAGGAGCCACAAGGCCAGCCAACATTTTGGACCTAGCCTTTCAAGGTCAGCGAAGACTCAGGACATAGGAGAACCTGTACTGCAATATTATGAGACTCAGGTGAGCTCCAAATTTTCCAATCCAACATCTGGAAGGTAGAGAAAGAACAGCAACATGAGACTGGTTGGAGTCAATGAAAAATCTGGAAATACCACAAAAACTCTTCACAGAATAGCAGAATGCCACATATGGATAAAATTGGAAAGTAAAAATAAATGAGAGATATTGTAGTGTAGGTTGCATTGTATCAACTTGAGAAGTTTAGAAGTTTAATTAAGTGACTCAGTAGAGTGCCAAGGTTCTTACTTTGTAAACATCCTGATGCTGTGCAAGGGGAGAGCATGAATATTGTGTAGTTATGTACTCCTAGGTCATGAAGGCCCCTCACCAGGGCATATAGGTGCCTCCCTAGGGCATGGCTGGCCACCCTAGAGTGTAGAAGCCCTGCCTAGAGTGACTCAGTACTTTAAGAATATAAATGGTATCTGAGAAAGGATGGAGAGTGCTACTTCCTCAGAGGAGCTATAGTCTTCATAGTCAGCATGATAGGCTTGCTAGATGCTGTAGCTGCATCTCCTCTCTGATTTTTGCTGTTTCCTGCCACCATGAACTGCTGCCCTCTGTCATGTGCCAGACTGCCTTGGAGCTTAATTTTGGCTGCTGGATATTTTGTGCCAGGTAAAGAAGGTAACTGAGACACACATAGAACACCAAATAGCCATGTACAAAATAAATCTATATGAAAGTATATAATAATCAAGATTACAAAAATTTAGCACAAAATTTTTTTGCAATACCAGGATTTGAACTCAGGATCCTGTGCTTGCCAGGCAAGCACTGATTCTACTGAGCCACCTCCCAAGCCCAGCATAAAAATTATTAAAAACAGCTAGTAGAAATAAATAAATTACCTATAAAGGGAAATTACCATTACAGTCATAGCACATTTTTCAACATGCTCAAGTCAAAGAAAGCTTAGAGTGATGTATATAAAGCATTAAAAGCAAACAAACTCCAAAATAGTTTGATGTACACTTCAAAATTGTTTTTCAAAATCAATAGTTAAATGTAATACTTCACTGACGAAGAAAAACAAAAAAACAAATTGAAGAGCTCCAAATCAGTCCAAAATGCTCTGAATATTGTTTTAGATAGAGATAAGGAAGACAATTTCAGGAACACCAATAGAAAGAAATCATCAGACAAGTCAAGCAGTTAAACAGAGTGGAAGGACAGAGAACCATCGACGTGAAAATAATACAAGGCAATATAAATCTGTTATAACCATCACTGATAATGTGCTCAGCTCCTTACTCAAAGGAAACAGATGAGTTGAATGGAACAAGAAACAAGGATAAACAATGTGCTGCATATAAGACACACATTAAACTCAAAAGAAATTCATAGACAAACTCAAAGTGTTGAAAACAATACTCCATGTAACAGGAACCCAGAAAAAAATCAGTGGTAGCTACTCTATTTGCAGAAGATGTGAACTTCAAGCAAAGATTGATCCAAAGAAACAAAGAAGGTCATTACAGACTCATAAGAGAAAAGTCCAAGGAGGAGAAATAGCAGCCAAAAGTGTGTGTAATCCTAATACCAGTCCAACTAACTGCATAAAACAAATACTAACTGACATAAATGACAGAAGTACTAAAATGTGGCAGTGCAGAACTTAATACACTGCTGTGACACATAGATCAACTAGAAAAAAATTAGAAAGAAATGTCAGAATTAAATCAAGCTGCACACAGTAAATGTCTCCAGGTACAGATGATACAGGTGTGTAGGTGAATATACATTCTTCTCAGATGCAAGTGCGACATTCCCTCAGTTGAACATGTACCCACACATAGAACATACTGAAGTAAATCCAACTGAGTTGGAACTATCCCATGAATAATTGTTGGCTATAATGCAACAAAATTGGAAATTAACGGCAAAAGAAACTTCAAACACTGTATAAACACGTAGAAATTATGTAGCACCCTCCTGAATAACCAATGGGTCACAGATATATTGTACACTAAACTAAATATTATGTACAAAGAGATGGTGGTGCTGATAGAATATACTGGGAGGAATGGGACACAATAAAGCAGTGTTACACAGGAAATGCATAGTGGGGAATTCTTACACCAGAGAAAGAATGGGCTCAAATAAACAACTTAATGTTGATTCTCAAACTTCTAAAAAAGGAGAAAAAATCAAATCCAAAGCTTGTAAAAGGGAAACAATTATAAAAATAGCATCACAAATTAATGCAATTTAGATTAAGAAAACCATATAATCAAGGCATGAAATAATTGGTTATTTGAAAGACTCAATAAGATTGATAAACCCTTAGCCAATATTATTAAAAAGGAAAGGATTCAAATTCATGCAACTAAGAATGAAATTAGGGGCTGGGAGATGGCTCAGTAGAATAAACGCTTCCTTGGCAAGTGCAAGGGCCTGAGTTCAGTCCCCGGTTCATCCCCTCCCCCCCAAAAAAAAAAATAAGAATGAAATGGGTAGGCTGGCGAGAGAGCTCAGCAGATTGAAGTACCTGCTTAGGCAGACACGGGGACTGTGGGTGGATCCCCAGATTGCTGGCCCTGTCCCCAGGGCACGTTGAGACTGCGATTGCAACTGGGCATGGTGACATGCATGTAATTCCAGCTCTTGAGATGCTGGAAGCAGGAGGGTCACTATGAGTCTGATCTGTGTATTAAGACCCCATAGGCCCTATACAAAATGCATTTAAGAAAAGAGTGAAATGGATGAAATCTCAATAGATCCCATAGAAATCCAGAAGATCATCAATGTCTCCTTCAACATACTCTAACAGGATGAAAACCACAAAAGAAATCTGAAGGCAAATACCATCGCTGGAAAAAAGCCTGTTTAATAAATGGTGTTGGAAAAATGGCTTACATTAAAACGTTAACACTAGGCACTAAAAGAGGAATCCTAAATTGCTGGATGAGAGAATCAATAGAACTCTTGAAGGAATAGGTGCAAGCCATTCCACCCTCCAAAAGTAGGAGTAGGCAAGGAAGATTGGATGCAGAGTCTTGGAGGGTACATAATCCTCCTGACACCTTCATTTCAAACTTATTTTCCTATAGAATTGTGTGAAAATGAACTTCTGTTCATTTAAACCTGCCAGCTTGTGACACTGTGTTATGGTAGCCCTAGGACACCAATTGTCTATAAATTTAAAGATAGTTTTATATACATGTTGTATTTTCTAACTATGAACATAATTACTTTCACCCATAGTCTTCCATGCATATTTTAGGTAGAGATATGTAGATAGTAATACATTATTAAACTTTAATCTCATAAACAAAAAATTTGATGAAACAAATTGTCCTGTAGTGCCTTGTAGAGATGAACATAACTCAGTGAAATCTTGATTTTAGCATGGTATTGCTAGTGCCAAACTCTGGATCCATATAATTGTGGTTACTTTTTATGTTAATCCACATAATTGTAAAAATCCTTGTCATAATTATTTAAGATACCAAGAACACAGTTAAAAGAAAATAGACTGAATAATACCACATTCAAATATTTGTACTGCAAATCATGGTTACAACACATTCATTTAATGCCACAGCAGTTTATTATTAGATTTATAATATACAGGAGCACATTATTTCCTCAAGGTTTCTATAATCATGTACCACAAACAGAGTAATTTAAAACCTCGATAATCAATGATTTTTCATATTTGAGACTAATGTTTTAAAATCAAGGTGTTTGCAAGATGATTCTCTCACTCGTTGGTACAGGAGAAAACTAGGTAAGATTCTGACCACAGAATCTTAGTGTTACTTGACTCAAAGCTGCATTACTAGTCTCTGATTCTACTAACACATCACATTCTGCCTGTGTTCTACTAGCATATAGCTCAAGAATGAAGTAGATTTTCCAGAGTTATGACACATACTCTATTTTGTGCTTTAGTATACACTTTAAGATAAGAATTCAAAATTCTAAATCATTAACAAAATTTAGTTATGAGAATACTCAATACATGACAATAAAACAAGACTACAGTAACAAGCTGTAAATCCAAATTATAGGTAATGAAAAAGGTAGTAAGATGAAGACTGATCAAAATAGAAAGGTTAACAAAATGAATTTTTTTTGTATTTTAGGGAATGACCTACAGGGTATTTAGGGTCTCACTAATAGATCGAACTTGTAGTGATCCTTCTGTTTACAGCTGGGTATACAGGCACACACCACCATGCCCAGTCTCAATTGCAATTTAGTGCACCTCAGGGGTGGGACTGGCACTGCAGGCCGGGGGGGGGAATCCCAAACCCTGACCCCTACAAGTGCTTTAATCTACTGAGCTGTTTAGCTGGCCCTAACAAAAGAAATTTAAAACACAAAGTCAGATTGAGCTCTTTGGCCTGGCACGGTGTCATAGAGCTATAATCACAGCACTCTAAAAATGTAAGGCAGGAGGGAAAGTCACAAGTTTGAGACCAGCCTACACAGCTTAGTGACTTAAGAAGAAACAAACCAACAAAAAAATACATAAACAAAAACAGAAAATGAAAACATGTTTGGATCTCTGTAAGCGATATCAGTTAGATCCACAGTGCAAAGATGCATTGAAAATAAAGGATTGAATTATATATTACAGCAGTGATCAAAAGAGAATCTGTAATAACAGCAGACATTAGGCTATAAAGCAAAATCTTTTGGAAAATGAAATAATAATGAAAAAAACATTTCCTATTTCAAAATTCACTGTATAGTCAAGAGTCATCAAAGTTGGGTGATATCAAAGTAAGGATATCAATGATAATATAAATGGATATAGATAAGAATGGGAGTGTAAATACAAATATATATATATATATATATGTAAAAATATATATCAAATATATGTATACATATACACACACATATATATCAATTGAATTATCTTTAAACAAATTACATTTTGTAAGAGTGTCAAGAAATTGAAATGAAAAACAATAGTCTCTCCAAAACATAATACTAAGAATTACACACCTGCAAAGCTGTGAATTTAGACCCCTATATTAGACCTTAAACAAAAGATAACTCAAATGGGCTGAAGATTTAAATAATAAAATCTAACGCTACAAAACTATTAGGATATACTCTATGAAATCCTTGTCATAATTAGTTAAGATACCAAAAACACAGTGAATAAAAGAAAATGGAGTGGATAGCACCACATTCAAATATTTGTACTACAAATGAGGTCTTCTAGCAAACGGAGGCTTAACACAGCCCTAGAGAATTTAGGAAACAGGAGATGTCAGTCATCACTACAGGGTGAAAGTCAGAAATTACAACTCTATGTGCTACTCTTTTCTACAGTAGTATCATATTTATTTTCCATATATTAAAGCATTAAGAGTACATTTAGATTTGATGTTTTTCCTTAGTAGCCCGGTTTTTCTCACAGATGTTAGATGTTAGATATCTAACATCTCACAGATGTTAGATATAATCACTGCCTCAAAATTCAAAAACATATTTATATTTAATTCTAATGAGCATTGTGTTTGAGATCAACTTCTAGGGGTACATTTTGTATCTCAAAAATATATATTACAATATATATTTTAATATGGATTAAGTCAAAAAGCATAATGTCAATATTCAACTCTTGTTTATTCAAGTCAATCTACTTAGATATACAAATTTGATATTTACTTCTTAAAATATTTAGCAGGAATAAGTGCCTATAAATCAGTTATGACAATCATTGTTAGAGCAATCAATAGTAAGGAATATGCATTAATTCAAATAATATTGATAGGCTCATGAACCTACATCAGTCTTCTGTGAAGTAAGAAAAATGAGACATCTTCTAGAAAATCAATATTTTTTCTTTTTATGCCATTCACTTGAAGATTATCAATAATATATTACTTTTTTACCTTATGTGTCAATGGCCTAACTTTTAAATACAGAGATCTTTGCATTTTAATATAAAATGAGAATCAGCAAGGAATTGAGAGGTTAAAAGTCATTTGTGAGAAACATATTTTGAATTTTAATTACTGTAAAAAATTGTGTGCACACACACATGTATAAATACACTTAAATCTGTATGTGTATGCTTACAGTTGACTGTATGCATGTAGCAACATAAGAAAGCTCTGTCTTTTAAAATGCACCCCTCACCCCAGTGGAAAATGCTCATTTGTTTCATTCTGAAGGTAAATTGCTTGAGGAAAATAGCATAAATCTCAGTACACATCTTCCTAGCCTTGGTGAACGGGGATGTTATACAGGTATGTACTTAGGTAAAAATACAAAATGTGAAATTACAATACCCATTCATCAAAAAAGAAACATTTTAATTGGTTATAGGTGGAAAATATCTACTTGACAGTCAGTTTCTCACTTTCACGTAAGTGCTTTGCTGCTTGGGTGCCTAATCCTGTTTAGTGTAGGGAAAGTAATTTGACATGAAAGTACCTAGATGGCTGCCGAAAATTAATTGCCAATTAAAAAAGAAAAATGTTTGTGCTACTCTATAAATAAGCCAATGTATAAACCTTTCAGTCTTGTTGCTTTATTTATGTCTTTATAGATCTGGTTTCAAGCTATTTGCATACAATTTACAAATTCATATTATAATTCTCCTGTATATTTATGATTCTAGAGTTGTATATATTTTACCTCCATAAGAAATATTTATTTCTGTGTGCTTCTGTTGCTTATTATTTAACAAAAACATCAGATTGCATTTGATAGTTTATGTGTCTTCTTTAGAACAAGATATCTTTATTTGGAAAGGGGAGAGAAATGCCACCAGCAAAAGGCACAGATTGAGCACAGGCTTCTGTGTTCAACACACTCATGTCTACAACACAAATTCTGCCTCCTACGTTTGAAAATGTCCCATACAATTTGCATCTATGCTAATCTTCAACGTATTGATGATATTGATTTTTTAGAGGATATTTTTTTGAGGTAAGATAAGTCTTTCCCAGAAGAAAAATCATCTGGGAAATAAAAGGAGTCTGATTTTAATAGTTAAAAACTGTTATTCACTTTGGAATCTGAATTTACAAAAAGGAAGCAAACAAAATTCTTAGTTATCACTTTTGAATGGATAAAAATGAACTGAACATGAAATCTGTAGTCCTTATATAGTGAGAGAAATACAAGTAATGAGGAAAATAACATTCTGAAAATGTACAAAAGGGATATCAATTATAATACATGGAGGATAGGTAAAGAAAAATTTAAAAAATAAATGTTGATAACTCAGATGTAATACCAAAGATAAAAGAGAAACACCAGCAGACTAAAATGCAAAAGTCTATAAAAATAAAAAATAAAACTCAAGCTTGGTTTTCTTAGGCATTGAATTATACAACGCAAGGTACAAGTCATATGCAGCAAGATTCCTGCACAATATTAAATTTTCAAGCTCATTCTCTGACCTAGTAAAGGATTGGAATTTTATGTTCAAATCATCAACAATTCAAGAAATACAAATTAAAGCAACACTGAGGTCCCATCTCGCCTGGAAAAAAGGCTTTCATCAAGAAGTCAACTAATGCTGGAGGGGCTGTGGGGAAAAAGAAACTCTACTCCGTGGTCGGTGGGAATATGGGTTGGTGCAACCTCCATTTAAATCATGTTAGACATGTCTCAAAAGCTAGGATTAGGGTCCCATTCAACCCAGATATTCCTCTAGTGAGTATTTTTTCAAATGAACTAAAAACATCATACCACAGCGATATATATGTACACCCATGTTTATAGTGTGCAATTCGCCATAGCTAAACATTGGCTCAATCCAAATGTCCATCATTTGAGGAGTAAAGAAGATGGCATATTTTTATGCAATGGAGTATTATTCAATTATTAAAAAAGGATACATTTGAACTTTTTTTTTCAGTAAATGAATACAACTAGAGCCATACTCTTAAGTGAAATAAATTAGGCCCGCATGTACATACATGGTATTGTCCCGTTAGTGTTAAGAACCTGAAACAGTAATTAAAATCTGAAAGGAATAATGGATACTGTGAAAAGGAATGAATCTGTTCAAAAGGAAAGAATTACTAAGAATGACAGGAGGCAGGGGAGAAATATATCTATACATATGTATACATGATGGCTTGGACAATTGTACTGTGTATTTCTTCTGGTCTATGGAAAAAAGCAGTTGATGCTTAATATTTTTCTCTTTTTATCCCTCTTTCTCTTTCCTTAAATTCTTATAACTTTTTTTTATTTTTCCAGTTTCACATACATATTTATGGTAATCTAAACAACAAAGTTAAACACTGTGCAATATAATAGATATTGCCAAATTCATACTATTTTGTTTAGTGAAATTCTGTATCATTTCTTATTATCACTGTATTGTATTCTCTTTAAAAAATAAAAAGTGTTAAAAAAGAATACGAAATAAAAAAAAAGAATTGGAATTTTAAGTTTTTAAATAGTACCAGAGAATATTTCACTTTAAATTTGGATCATAGTTTTGTTTTGTTTTGTTTTTGCATTTTAGGGAAGCGTCTACAGGGTGTTCAGGGTCTCGCTACTAGACCGGGATCATAGCGATCCCCTGTTTACAGCCTCCCAAGAGCTGGGATTACAGGCGAGCGCCACTACGTGGATCATAGTTTTGAAAGGTCATGTGAATAATTAGTACATGTCACGCCCATTATCCGTCACATTTTCACATTTCCCATTTTGAAGAGTTGGCAGCTGACTCTGACTAGGTAGCTAGTGACACAAAAGGTGGTCATTTATGTGAGCTCAAGCATTTATCAAAGTGGATTATGTGGCAACTAAGGGAGCAAAGGATAAAAAAATTATTTCTAGACACTTCCAAAATAATGACAGCTGCTTAGGCAGAGCTCAGAGCTGGGGTTCAATCCCCAGCGTGCTGCGCCAGCCTCAGGGGCACTCTGAGATGGCCATTGAGAATGAGCATGGTAGCATGCGCCTGTAATCCCAGCGTTTAGGAGGCTGAAAACAGAAGGATCACTATGAGTCCTATGTATATAGTGAGAGCCTGTAGACTCTGTAACAAATACAATAATAATCATAATCATAATAATCTCAATATTTTACATTATTAGTAATGAACACAAGCAAAAAATTTTTATGAGTTAAATAAGAAAGATATATTTTCCTTTGCCTACCTCACTAAAGCTGACCCAATTCATTAAGCAGCAGTCTTAATTCTATTTTCTTCCTTTTGTTTGTATTTAGGACAGGGTATACAGGGTGGTCAGAGTCTCACTGCATTGAACGGACTCCTAGTGATCCGCCTGTTTACAGCCTCCCAATTGCTGGGATTACAGGCCTGTGCCACCATGCGCAGTCTCAGTCACTGTCTCAATTGCCATCTCAGTGTGCCCTGGGGGGTGGGGCCAGAAAGGCAGGCCTGGGGATCGAACTCCAGGCCCTGTGCCTGCCTAAGCATGGGCTTTAATCTGTTAAGCCTTAATTCAAGTCTTCATCTTTCGTATGGTCAGACTGTTTCCTGACCACAAGCTTCTCTTCCTTGTGTCTATGGGAATGAAGCTACCGATCTATTGAACCTCTTCATATCAGGAGTTCTCACTTGGCAGGTTCTCATTACCCAGCCACTGACCGAAAATAACTCTGGTGCCAGCACATTTATAATACATCCTTGAACCGACACAAAAGCAGTCAAGAATATATTTTAATATTTGTTGATTTCCTCCTCTATGTTCTATACTTGGAGAGCTGCCAATACATAGATTACCTTTTAGATTTCTATAGAGCAATTAATTGTGTACAGTCAAAAAAGCTAAGTCTTGGGCTGGGGAAATAGCTCAGTAGAATAAGTGCTTCCCTGGCAAATGTAAGGGCCTGAGTTCAATCCCTGGTTTTGCCAAAAATAAAGCTAAGTCTTCTCTGAATACAATGTTATTCTTCCTTTGGAACCATTGGTAGGCTGAGCAGTATTTTATCTTATGTCTCAGTCTTAATTCCTGCCATTTTCTTTCCAGGTCTTACCTTTTATTAGTACATGATCCTTGCATATAATGATTGCCTTCCTTGCAGGGAGCTGGTACTCTCAGATAATACAATCCAAGTCTCATTGTGCACCTTTTCTGTCCCACCCTCTACACTTCCACCTGCTTCTTATTAACCACACAAGTCTCAGTTGCAGTGCATTTGCTCCGAGAATCACTTTCATTTTCCACAAAAAGTTAAACTGTACATGCCTGTATATTGTAACAGTCTATATAAATAGTACAACCACTTACTTATTCAGTAGTATATTTATGTATATAACATTGATGAATAATGAAAATTTACACTTATTTTCAGTTTTATAAGAGACTTCAAGTCAATATTGAGAAAAACTACGTTTTCTAAGTAGTGAACAAGTGCTTTGCTATGGCTGGCTATTCAGGAGACCCTCAGGTGAAATGGTTGTATGATCCAGTTGAGGAAAGTACAGAGCATTCACTCTGTTTCTTTGTATCTGTGTAATTCATCCATATTATGAATGTGTGTCTTCTGCCTTTGGAATTTCTTACTCAGAAATGCAACATAAACATTAAGTGCATAAATAAAAAAGTTGTTTGATTAGAATTTGTGTCTCTTATTAAAAGGCAAGCTTCTTAAATACAGATTCAATACTTGCTGTAATGGTTACTAATTTATCGCATTTCCAGGATGCCTAGTACAAAACTTGGCACTGTAAATATTGAAGTGAAAAAATGTTATACACATGCTCTCTCTCTCTCTTTCTGTTTCTCTCCCTCTCTCGCTCTCTGTTCCTTTCTGTCTCTGTTTCTATCTCTCTGAAACACTTAAGTCTTTTATTTTTCATGTAAAAATGGTAAAAAATGTTTTTAAAAAATAGTAGGAGAATAACAATAGTTATTACACTACATGTGTTATTTTTAAAGTAATTGCTCAGGATACAAAACACGGATATAACAATTTCTCCAATTGATATAAACATGAAACAATTTTTTTCACTTCATGTATTTCTTACAGGGTCTTACTACACAGCTCAGACTTATAGCAGTTCTCTTGTCTTCAGCCTCCCCAGCTCTGGGATTGCAGGCATGCACCGCCATATGTGGTCTCGGTGGGCAGCTCAGTGTGCTTGTGGAAAGGACTGGCATGGCAGGCAGATCTGGGAATTGAACCCTGGTCCCTGTGCTTGCCAAAGCAGGTACTTTGTCTGCTGAGCAATCTTGCTGGCCCTGAAACTTTCTTTCTAATGATCTAAGAGACACTAATTTTAGAACTGACTTGCATTCTTTCTTTTCCCTACTGTACCATTCCCCTTTTTCCACCCTAGGTTTTTTTTTTTTTTTTTTTTTTTTTTTTTTTTTTTTTTTTTTTTTTTTTTTTTTTTTTTTTTTTTTTTAATCACAATTTCTTCCCTTATGGCTGACCAGATAGCTCAATGGACTAAAGCTTCTGCTTGGGCAGGCTCAGCAATTGCGGTGTGATGCCCTGCCTCCTCTGCTGGCTCCAGCCCCAGGGCACACTGAGATGGGACTGAGATTGGGTGTGGTGGCCCCTGTAATCCCAGCACCTGAGAGGCTGAAAACAGAAGGATCACTGATTCCGATCTGTGCAGTGAGACCATATGGACCCTGTTATACATAAAAAATTCTCCTCTTTTCATAATATTTATTGTACATTTTGCACCTTATTTAGTCTTTGAGTTTCTCATACCAGGGAAATAATGCTATACTTACACATGTGAGCATGATTTATTTCACTTATGAATATACTCTCAAGTTTCATCCATTTACTTATAAAAGTCTCAAGTTAATACTTCTTTATGGCTGGGCAGTACTCCACTGCATAAAATACCACATCTCTTTTATCCATTCTTTGGTTTATAGTCACTTGGATTGTTTCCAAGATTCACATAGTACAAATTGTGGTGCCAGAAAAAAAATACACATGTATCACCATGATAAGATATTTTCAGTTCTTCCAGGAAGATACCCAGAAGGGGAATAGTTAGATCAACTGGGACCTCTATTTTTCAGTTTTTTTCTTTTCTAGGAAACTTCATACTGATTTCCACAGCGGTTGTACAGTCTATGCACCTCCTAACTGTGCAGAAGGGCTCCATTTTCCCCACAGTCCCTTTAGCCTGTCCTTTGGTTTATTTCTTTATGACAGCCATTCTTTCTGGGGTGGGATATAATCTCAGTGTTATAATTTGAATCTTTTGCTTAACTAGTAATGTTGAACCTTCTTTTCATACATGTATTTGCCATTTGCATTTCTTCTGCTAAGAAGTGTATATTTAACTCATATTGCAAGTTTTGGAATGGATCTTTGAATTTGGAGGATTGAATTTTTTTCAGGTTTTTATATGTTCTACACAGAAATCCTTTTTCTAAGGATAGTGGACTATGTATTTTCTGATTCTGTTAATAAGCTTTTCCCTGTGTTGGTTATTTGTTTTGCTGTGGAAAAGCATTTAATAAGATGAAATCCAGGTTTGGATTCCATGAACTATTTCCTATACAACCTGGGTTTTGTTCTTTTACTCTTTCCCTATACATATGTTTTCAAGGCTTTTACCTAATTTCTGTTCCACTACATTTAGTGAAACACTTAGATCTTTACACTTCATCTCATTAATTTGTCTTTATAAAAGTAGTATCATACCTCATAAAACCCAAGTAACATACAAATTAAAAGCCAACTGCTGATATATTTTGATCCCATGATGCCACAAAGAATAGATGTTTTATGATACTTAAAGGTCTAAGATCAAATTAAGTAAGTAGCTGTACTAAAATTGTATAGAATTTTCACACATTAGATATCTGATAAAAATCACAGTGCAGTTTTTTTTTTTTTTAAACAGGGTTACACTGCATAGCCCACATGGGCCTCACATCTCCATGACTCACCCGCTCCGGCCTCCTCATGTGCCTTCATGTGCACGTTACCGCGTCCGGCCTACACTTTGAATAGTGGGGAAATCTATGTTAGCCCCTGAAGAATGGGTATAATAAAAGTGTGTGATCTGAGTAAACCAGATTGGGGGGGGGGGGAATTGGATTTGCTTCCATAACCCGCATGCCCATGTGTGAGGCATAGAGATTTCTCATTCAGGTTTTACTTTTGAACTTAGCAGAATATACTTGAACTATCAGATGCTCTGGGCGTTTGTGAGGAGCACATGGAATAATATGTGGTGAGGTGAGAATTCTATACATCTGTCATTTTCCTAACTGCTCATTCCTGACCAAACATATTAATGTATTTAAACAAAACTGTAATGCTATGGAAGTGTAAGATTTTTAAACATTATTTATTTGGTTCAGGTTCTCTCTGTGCAGCTTGGACTCATAATGATCCTCCTGTCTCAGCCTCCCCAGCACTAGGATTACAGGTCTGTACCCCCTTGTCTAGTTTTGGTGGCCAGCACTGAGGCACTGCACACAGTCCTGGGGATAGACCCGGGGTCCTTGTGCCTGCCAGGTAGGCTCTTAGACTCCTGAGCTATCTCCTCAGCCCAGCGCAATAGGTTTTAAAGGTACTTTTTTTACTTAATTCATATGAGTAATACAGGTATTCTGTGGGCCATTTAGTACCTTTAAATATTACTTATTATGAAACTATTTATAGATAAGCTCCAGTGAAACACACATCTCTGGAGTCACACTGCTTTTGTACTTGTTTTATCTCTTGCATAATCATTTCTGTTGGATTGAGGTTAAATACGGAGAGAGAGACAGACACACAGACAGACAGACATTTTGAGAACCATTATCATATGAAATGTATTATTTCAAAGATTATTGTTTACAAATTTATTTTTATAAAATTGTTTTCCCTTTAATGTATGGATTTGGAAAATGCTATGGGAAGTATGATGAAACATTTTAAACTCAGGGCATCGATCATGGTGTTTTAATGATACATAATTATTCAAATAATAAATTTAAGTTTTACTTAAAATGTAGTAATTTCATATATATTCCAGATTCATATAAGCTATATCATGCCCTTTAAAAGCAGTTTGGATTGAGGTAACAGTAGACATTAAAGTATTTAAAGCAATATTGTATTTCTTAGAAAAAAGTCATCAATAGCTTAATAATTATGCTGTGAATATCTTAGTAAAACTGAATTTTAAAAATTGAAATTATCTTACATTAAAATGGGTGGTAAGTGTCCCCTACACCTCTGACATTAATCCAATTATTATTGATATGCAATTCTTATTGTAGAGAGTTATATAAACTAAATTCTAAGTAACATTACATTGGAAAGTTTGATTTTCTGCTCAATAATGATCCAAACACATTTTTTTTGTAGAATACAAATATGATTAACGGCAGGTTTCTCTTTACTGACATTATTTATAAGTCTCTGATTCTTACTTTGTATGAGTTATTTATATTATAAAAGGTCTTTACCAAATATTAAAATTATTCCAGAGTTACATGTAGATATAGAGATGTATAGACTTTAGTTTATCAATGAGAGATGTATTATCATGATTGTATTTCACAGAATCATCATGTTATACAACCCTGAAATTCAAGTCTGTTTTATTTTATTTATTTAATTATTTTTTGTGGTACCAGGGATCAAACTCAGAACCTCGCACTTGCCAGGCAGGCACTTATGCTGCTGAGCTATATCCCTGGCCCTCAAGCCTGTCTTATTCAAAGCCATTTTTTTAAAATTGTTGTTGGCAAGTTCAAATTTTATACAATGATTAAACTTTTTTCAAAAAAGTCCCTCTGTCACAGAACCATTTCTTACACTAACTTTGGAAAAATTTCAATACTATTTTTCTTATGAATTTTGACATAATCCTCAGCATTCTTTATATGTAAAATATATATTAATAATATTCCTTCAGTTGTAAGTTTATCATGATAAAATTTTAAAACAAAAAGAAAATATATGAAAGCCTTTCAGAAAAGAATATTTCTACTATAAATTCAAGGATTAGAAGATTCCCATTGTTGATGTGAAGCAGTCCGCATAAACTGCCTTAGCAATAAAATACGTCATCTTAAGGAATATTGTTAGCGAATTCCCTATTTATCTAGGAAGTTTAATTTTCTAGTTAACAAGCCAAAACTTAGCTACAAAAGTCTCAACTTCACATAATATGTGAGAAAGGTGTGAGAGGAAGAGAACTGTTAGGCAACCCACCCCAAGAGCACCCAGATCTGAGTACCTAAAACCACACCAAATCTTGAATTGTATTTGGTTAAACTATTAATTTAAAATTATACATAAGTCACTTCCCATGAATACTAGATAGCTATGCCCAAATAAATATTCTGGGTGTCCAGTAGTCTGGGAGATAACAAGTACTATCTCCGCACTATTAAACTTTCAGGGTAATGATGCTGAGTAGCGTTCTCTAAAATCTCATTGGCTTAAACACAAACACTCATTTCTTGCTCAGAGATCTGTGGAATAAGGATGATAGCTAGGTTGTTGGTTGCAAATTGGGTCAGGTCAACTCTATATTTCAGTATTAGGCAAGAACATAAGAAGCAGACACTATCTAGATTATTTTCATTTTCTGTAGTGCAAGTCAGAACAGGTAGATTATAGGCCAAACCAGGAAAGTCTGACACCCACAAGAAACCATCTTGCTTTCCATTGATCAAAGGAATTTATAGGACCAAGCACCAAATCAATAAGCATTGACATATACTTTTCCCCACTACAAACCACAGCAAGAACAAATGATAATTTTAAGCAAATATTGCAATTGGCTAAATTCTCAAAGGTGAAAGACAAAAAATGTATTAACAAAAGTTAATACATCAACATCTATT
Organism: Ctenomys sociabilis; assembly: GCA_004027165.1. Classification (NCBI taxonomy): domain Eukaryota; kingdom Metazoa; phylum Chordata; class Mammalia; order Rodentia; family Ctenomyidae; genus Ctenomys; species Ctenomys sociabilis. The sequence continues at coordinate 16,212 of PVKA01027414.1, forward strand.
TACCAGAAGGGGAATATCAAATACTTGTGGCAACTCTTTTGAGAGTTTGAATCTAACAAAAGCTACATGTGACTATATGTTTCTACAAATATTTAGTAGGAAATCTGAAACTTTCTATCTTTCCATGAGCTCACTGTTGGGACACAGCTGCCCTTGTGTCACTGCACCATGCAAGCAAGGCCCTGACTGTCATTTTTCGACATAGAAGTTCCATGTCACAGCAGACGTGGAAGACGATGTCTTCTTGGAAGGGTAAGTGTTCTTAAAGCTCTGTGTCCATAAATGCTTGAAAATTGTGATGATTATTACTGGCTAGACTCATAAGTTTATGAAATGGAATTCATAGGATCTTTTAGTGTCCTATGTGCTAATTGGAATGTTCAGTGAGAAAGAGTTGGAAAATGATGAGAATATTTTTAATATTTATTTGATTTATATTACCTGTGTATTTTTACTCATACTCAGGTTTTCTTGCCTAACAAATTACACTTTTCTGCAGACCAAGAAGGACCATCAATTGCCTACCCTTATCTACTACCCATCAGGGCTCATAAGCTCCCACTGAAGTCACATTCCAGCATGCTACGCCTTATAACTTGAGAGTGTTTCCATGTTGTAAGAAATTCAAGATTATATTATTGGACATTGGACAAAAAGAAACTCAAAATTGTAGTGTTGGATTTCTGGGTGTACTAAACCAGAAAAGAATATGGCTTAAGATTGACTGCGTTTATTGATATGAATGAAGCATATCAGGTATCAGTGCTGTGATTTTAGTAAGAGCATATGAGGGTAAGAAGTGCACATAATTTTAATCCCCTATTAAAATAATTTTAAAATGCATTTAGAAGCACAAAGAAACTAGAGAAATAAATTTTAGTAATATCTTTTCAAATACTGAAAACATAATATCAAAATGCAAATATAAAAATATTACCATTTTTCATGTTCTTCAAAATCCAACATGATTTTACATTTTATACCATTTATCATTTCATATTCTATATTTTCATAATAAATATTTAATATTTTAAATGTAGTAAAACTTGCAGTTCAAAAAGACTCATTTCAAGGATTTCCCCCAACATTAATAAAATTCCTAACATTATAATCATCAGGAAAATTCAAGAGAGGTTAACTTTAAGGAAATCTCAATAATCTACTATATGTTTGAAATAAAACAAATAATATGGGTTGGGAAGATGGCTCAGTGGAATAAATGCTTCCCCAGCAAACACAAGGGCCTGAGTTCAATCCCCGGTTCCAGAAAAAAAAAAAAAAAAAAAAAAAAAAAAAAAAAAAAAAAAAAAAAAGAAAAAAAAAAAAAAAAAAAAAAAAAGGAGAGATAAAAGTGGGAGGAAATAAGGGATAGAAAAAAAAAGAATCAATAAATACAAGAATTAATAGAAAAGTAAAAGTTTTCATAAATTAACAATATTACCAACACTTACCACAGAGATGAGTCTTCAAGACCAGTTATTGATATAGGCAATAAGCTAACAGACATATCTGCACATAAATAATCAAGTTATCAAGAAAACAGATCACTCCCAGGGCATGCTGAGATGGTGAATGAGACTGGGTGTGGTGGTACACGCCTATAATCCCAGTGCTTAGGAAGCTGAAAGCAGGAGGATCACTATGAGTTCAGTCTGTACAATGAGAAGCTGTAGACCCTGTACTAAATTCATAAAAAACGCTGGATTAAAAATAAACTTCAATTGCTTTTAGAAGTTTGAGAAGCAGAAAATACTTCAGATGAAAAATTAAAGAACAAAATTAAAAGAAAATAATCCTGAACTTATTCTGGAAAGACCTGAGTTCTCCTGAATTACTTCTTATTGAGCAAGAAAAAAATACAATGAGAGAACATATATATATCCTACACATGCAAAGGAAAGAATGACTTAAAATAGTGCCAATGCATCCAGATCCTGGAAACCCGTGTAGCTGAGGGAAGGTTTTCAAAGCAATGAGAAAAAAAATAATAATAATAATTAGGAACTTTATTTTTTTCCAGTATTTTCTTTTCCTTTTTTAAATTTGCATATTTTTATTGAAGAACAAATAACCATGAGACAGTTTCAAACCAAATTATTAGAACAGATTCAATAATTAATATATTGCAGGCCGGGCGTGGTGGCGCATGCCTGTAATCCCAGCACTCGGGAGGCTGAGGCAGGAGGATTGTCGTGAGTTCGAGACCAGCCTGAGCTACAAAGTGAGCTTAAGGCCAGCCTGAACTGCATAGTGAGACCCTGTCTCAAAAAGACAAAAAAAAAAAAAAAAAAATATATATATATATATATATATTGCATATTTTTTAGTAGTTATTTGTTGTACAAGGTGCAGACATGATGTTCTTTTTGCAAACACTATTAGAGCAGATGCCTCTATTCACTGAATTAAGAGAATGTAGCTGTTCACCTATTTTTAAAGCTGAATTAGAGTACAGTTTTAATAATTAATACTTTTTACATTGTGATCTTCCTACTAGTTATCCATAGTACAAGAAGTTAGAAAGGATATCCTGTCCAAACAATATTACACAAAAGAAGCTGCATGTTTATCCTAACTGTTCTGTATGTACAAATACAGAATGGTCCTTCCTTTGTATCCCTTTTTTTGTTTAGTTCTATCAGGGATGGGTATTCTATTGTCATTCAATTATTATAAGTGCTTGAATTCAGCGAAACACTCCAACACAAGAATTTTGAACTTTAAATTCTTAGTTAAAATAAAATATTGAGACATAAAGCACAATTAAAGCATTTCTAGTCAAAAGTAATGAGTGCTTCTTATACTGTATTAAACATTATATTCTGAGAAATTCTGCAGAAAAAAAACAAAAAGTGGAAATATGAATGAAAGAATGAAGATGACATGAAAAAGAAAAAAAGTCAGAATATTCCTTGAATAAAGTAAACACATTTTTTTAATTTTTTTTAATCTTACAGAATCACACTTTTGAAGTATTTTAGAGACAAACAGGTTATGTTCTCTTCTCAAAAAGTCCAAATACAATGTACATTTCTTAAGTGAGTAATACTTACCAAATGTAACATATTCAATGCCAATCAAAGTTTGGAAGTGGAAATTGGTCTCACAATTTCAAAGTTGAGAACAAAAGAACGCTAAAATTATAAAATGATGATATGAGTCACAAAACTCCAAATTGAAGAAAATAAAAGGGAGTAAGGAGTCACGTGTGAAAGCACTAGGGGGTGTCTGATATAAATATCAAAGGAGATTTTTAATTCTAAGGACATCATGTGATACACTATTATATACTTATAAGACTTATTATTTTGCACTAAAGTTCATTTTCTCCGGAGTTTATTTCTAGGACCTGCATGTAATATACACTGTATGTTTTCTAACAGGTTTTCAAAACTTTACCTTTTTTCTCCTTTTTCCCTTTTTCTGGAGGAAGCAGAAGTTCAAACATGCACGGTGGAAATGATCGGCCGAATATCTTCAGACGCTCTTACACAGACAAAACAATCTGAAAATTTCTCAATTGAGAAACTTCATTCCAGTGAAGGATGTGAGGAGTGCTCGAGGGGAGGAAGAACCCAGGTTCCCCAAACGCAGAGGATCTAGGAGAAACGCCGGGCCACACGGCACAACTGCTGGGAGTTCAAAGCCTTAACGTTTTGCGTAAGGAGTTAGGATAAGATCCCCAAATCCCAAGTCAGTCCTTCTGCATAAAAAAGAGACAAAGGGGAAAATCTAATGAGCTTAAACTCACAGCAATAGCAAGAATGAGAGCAAGAGCCCTTGGTCCGCGAGCAGCAAACCCCTTTGTTGCACACTGAGTGAGTGCCCTCATCTAGTTATTAGTTCTTCCTCCCGTAATCTGTCAAACAATGAGGGAGTGGAATTTTAAAAGGTGCATCTCCACAGAAAGGCTGGCAGTGCTGAGCCAGGGAAAAGGTGAGCTAATGAGATTGACACTGCTGACACCAGAAATCTGGTGATGGAAAGATTAGTTTACAATCAAATTACTCTCATAGTCACTTATAGCCAAATAAGTAAAGAGGCCACCTGTAAAGTATTTTCCCCAGGAGTAATGGTGTGGAGACCATTATAATAAACACGTATTTTAGCAAGCAAGGAGCTCAGTAGACATTACTAGGCACACAGGTTGTATAAAACTAGGTAAGAATCTCCTAAATGAATGATTCATCCTCTCTAATGACAGTAATTCATTATCAAGTCTCAGTTTAGACCTATTTTCATTTTTTCCAATCTGTTTCCGTGCAATTGAACTGGTGGTTTGTTGTGTTGTTGTTTTAAAATGTTGTTTTAAGTACATAATTTTACTCCATTTATTTCAGGAAAATGCCCAAACACCTTCATTAGAAATAAAGCAAATCTGTTCAACAGCACTCTGAACAGCAGGCACTATATGCTTTATTGAACAGAAAAGCTTTAACAAACCTTATCTTGCACACATGTTCAGTCTGCCTATGTCTGTTTACGTTCTCAAGCTTCCTGAAAATGTGGGTGCAACCACAAAATAGCGTTTAGCTCCCCTACTTTTTTTTTGCCAGGTGGTTGATTATATGGTTTGGCATATTTTGTGCAGGTGATATACAAAATCGTACATACCAGCTGTTTGGCCCACTGAGTAACACCTCGCTAAATGACACAGCCCCAGCCACACATAACAACGAATAATGATGCGAGGGTGGCATCTTTACTAGATTCATTTAGCTCTGAAAAGAATTCTCTAAGAAAGATATTTTTCCTGCCTTCATTTCTGTTTCATGCTGGGTAATGTTGGCAAGAATTATTCACGGCACATGTGAGCAATTCAAAAAAATATTGTAAAAAAACAACAAGGCAGCTTTGCAGAGGTGCACTGCCCGCTTGATGACTTGGCGGGCTGCCTTCGGCGCTTGGCACAGGACCCGAGCGCTGGCACGGGAGATGTTATATATACTTGCCATTGGGCCTCTACTCTGCTACTTGCTGTGCACAATCAATATCGACCAACTCCATAAACAACCGGATGAACCTTGTATCTGAGGGATAGCAAATAGTATTTGAATTATTTTACATAAATCTGAAATTGTAATCGTGGCTGACATTCCTATTAGTATTATATCTGAGCACGATGATCATAATTGAGTAACATTAAATTTAGTTTATCGAACAGCAGTCCACTGCCTGCTTTACTGTGACTATGATCTGTGTAATGAAAGCAGCGGTACGAAAAACTCTCTCAGTTGGTATACTTCCTGGAGAGCAGCCAAAGTATTTATTGCTATTTGTGCAATTAATGGCCATATTGATTCCTTTTTATTCCCCTAGTAAATAGTGGATAAGTTGTGCTATGTTTTCTTAGCTCTTCAAGGTTTGTTTCAGTTGTAATTAATGTGACTGTAAGAATAATACTTAATTGTTCTTAGTAACTGGTTTTCATGCCTGCGACATTTGCAGCTTACACACTGCACAGGTCTGAAGTGATTAAATTGATAAGTGGCTCTATTGCCAAAATAATCCCATATGCTGAAGTATGATTTATTAATGTTCAAAAATCTGAAGTAAAACTTCACTAGCCAAAATGCAGTGGTGGTTAATCATCTGTTCTTCCAGCTAATTCCATAATCCTCAATGTGACAATCAATTCATCATGCTGAAATGGCAAATTTATATAAATCATATTTCTAAGTTCTACATGGAGTCAATAAAATATATTGCATATTTCCCATAAATTGTGTGATATAATGTTAATTTATTTTTTCAAATTAAAAACTTTAACTACCTTACGTGATTTCTTCACTGTGCTTGAAAACTAAGTCTCATATTGGCACATCTAGAAAGTCACTCCATACACAGAGAGATGTGAAACCCTTTTAGGAAGACCTTATACCAACACTGAGTATGTCATCTCCTCGAAGATGGTCACTTATTAGCAGTTCCTGTACTTGGTTCTTGTTACTTATTTGTGAAACATCAAACATCTTCATTTGCATATTTCTTACTTTGGAAGAAATAAGATCAAAGAAGAAATGTAAGTTGATATAACTTTGTGTGCTCTTGAAATTGAAAGAATTATTATAATCTAAATCCCAGTTCATATGTCAGTCACCGTTTTCCAGTTCTACTCATCACCTTAATTTCATTGAATTCAAGTGAACACACTGAAGCTCTTCTCTTTCTCATATTTTTCTTCTCTAACATCTACTTCATATGTACAATATGAACTAAACTTTGTGGTTCAATATATGAACAAGGATAAATGTGATACACTAAATAAACAAAATAGGGAGAAACCCATTACCATCTCCATAGAAAGGATATTTTTTGAAATTCAGTGTTTATTCATAATAACAATGCTGGATAGTTTTAATAGAAGGACTATACCTCCATGTAACAGAGCCCATTTGTAAGAATCTAATGACTAACATTATCCTGAATGGGAAAAAACTGGAAGCGTTCTCTCTAAGATCTGGCACATGGATGTTTGCTTTTACCACTTTCATTAAGCAAGGTGTTGGACATTCCAGCCAGGGCAGTCAGGCAAGAGAAAGAAACAAGAAACACTGAGATTGGAAAAGAAAATGTCACATTGTTACTGTCGACAAGTGCTTGATTTTGTGTATGGAAAGCTATACCCACTCCAACTGAAAAACTGTCAGTATTAATAAGAAGTGTACCACATTGCAAGACTCAAAATGAACATAAAATAATCAGCAAATTGTCAAATTGCTATATGAGAATGGTGTAATGGAAAAAAATCAGGGTGTGGTCGTACACACCTGTAACTCCATCTACTTACCAGAGTATGGCAGTATCCTGGCAAGTGTCCATGCGATCTTGGCAACATAGCAAAACCCAGCCTAGGAATTCAAAAAGGCTTGGAGTGTAGCTCAGTAACTGAATGCATACTGACTGCGTGGGTGACCCTGCATTCAGTCTGCAGTATCACCAACCAAAACAAAACAAAAAAGAAACTAAGAAAGCAAACCCTTGTACAATAGCTGCAAAAATAAAAATCAATAGCTAGAATAAATTTAACCAAAGTAGAAATTCTTGACAATGAACACATCAAAAAGATACATCAAAAAATGAGACAGCGCGTTTTCACAAATTGGAAGAATCACTGTTGTTAAAATATGGTGCCATTCAATGCAATTTGCTACTTCAATTCAATTTACATCAAATTACCAATTTTTCACATAGATAGAAAAAAAAAAAATAAAAACAAAAGATTGACCTGACAGAGAAAGAACAAAGCAGGAAGCACTATACTGTCTGACCTCAAAATATACTCCGTTGCTGCAGTGATTAAAACAACAAGGTATTGGGGTAGAAACCGAGGGAATTTTACTGGTGACTCGATATTTTTGTTTTTCTTTTTCTTTTTTTTTTTTTTTTTTTTTTTTTTTTTTTTTTTTTTTTTTTTTTTTTTTTTTTTTTTTTTTTTTTTTTTTTTTTTTTGTCTTTTTGAGATAAGATTTTACTGTGCAGTTCAGGCTGTCCTTGAACTCATTTTGTACTCCAAGCTGGCCTCAAACTTACAGAAATTGTCCAGCCTCATTCTCTGGAGTCACAGACTAGGATTACAGGTCTGGGCCGCCTTCCTCAGCTGCACTGACTCTCAGCCAACTGATTCCTGACCAAGGTGTCAATAACATACATTTTAAAATGACACATTTTTTCAATGAAGGATGCTGAAAAACATTGGAAGACTGAAAATAGATCTGTGTGTCTCACTAGTTATAAACATTAATTTGAAATGGGTTAAAATAAGACCTAGAAGAACTGCCCGCTGGCTCAGCAGACTAAAGCACCTGTTTAGGCAAAGCACAGTGGCCAGGTGACCCCCATTCTCTGGGCATGCTGAGGTGATAGAAATTGGGCATGGTGGGGTGTGCCTGTAATCGCAGAACTTGAAAGGCTGAACACAGGTGGATTACTACTAGTCTAATCTATGAAGTGAGACCCTGAACACCCTGTAGACCCTGCCCTAAATACAGAAAAATAAATAAATAAATAATCAGACCTAGAATCTTAAAACTTCTAGAACAAAACATAAAGGAAATGTTTCAGGGTATTGTACACTGTTGGTAGAAATGAAAGTTAACAAAGCCATTAGGGAAGACAAGATAGAGGTTCCTTAAAAAAATCAAAAATAAATGGCTTGATAATCCCATTTCCCACTATCAGGAATACACTCAAAGGAAGAGCCTATATGTTGAAGACATTTCTGCACTCTTCAGTTTGATGTAGCACTCTTTATAAGAGCCAAGACATAAAACAATGCACCCATACCTGAGCAGACAAACGGATAAAGAAATGTGCTTCGCATACACACACTGAAATACCATTCAACCTTAAAAAAGAACTAACTTTTGTCAATTAGCAGAATACCGGTGGAACCAGAGGACATTATATTAAAGGAGTAATCCAGGTACAGAAAGACAAGTAGTTAGTGTGTGATCCCACTCAAAATAAATTGTTGATCTCATAAAAACAGAGTAACGTGGTGCTAATTAAGAATGGAGAGAAGAGCCGGACAGATAGCTCAGCAGACTAGAGTGCCTGCTTAGGCCAAGCACAGGGGCTGGGTTCGATCCCAGGCATGCCATGCAATCCCTGATTCTGGGACACACTAAGCTGTCACTGACACTGGGTGTGGTGGTGCATGCTATAATCCCAGCATTTGGGAGGCTGAAAACAGGAGAGCGACTACAAGTTCAACCTGTGTAGTGAGACCCTGTAGACCATGTACCAAATACATTTTTTTAAAAAGTGGAGAGAATGGAAGGGTGAAAGGGATAAGAAACACAGACTGGAAGTACTGAGCTGAAGTTAGACAGAAGCAAGCAGGCCTGGTACACTCTTGCAGCACAGCATAGTGATGTTAGGTATCGCTGCTGCACAGTAAATTTCAAAAAGCTGGAAGGGAGAAATTGTGAAATGTTTTTCCATGAAGAGGTGAATGTTTGAGGAGCTAAACATGTTTAACATAATTGAAATATATGTATGGGGTGTGATATGGGGGTGTAAAATCACAAGGTAACCCATAAGGAGATATTGTTTTATTATCATAAGTTTAAAATTTAAAAAGAATGAAAATATGGGCATAAACACTTCCAGCCAGGCCCATGTGGTACAGGATTCATTGATCTTTCAGTAACAGAATTGTGGAGAATAAAGCCTCTGCTCTTTGATAGATACAACACTTGATGTTCTAATAAGAGGAGGAGGACTCTGAAATTTCTACTTAGTAAGGCAAGTTTGCATGGCAGAATAATCAGTCTAAATTTACTCCCTTTTATAAATCAAGCTAAATGTAATAAATTATACAGCACTTCAGAATCTGAAATTCTTCAAGAAGAATTTGTCTGAACATACGTAGTGCAAGGAAGTCAGCAGAAACAACTCATTTAAGGAAAGCAATCTGAATTTTTAGTTTACTTCCCTCCTTTTAACTTCTTTCTACTCTTTGTGATGACCAATTTACATTAATGCCACTTTTTATGTAAATGTTAGATCTGCTACTGCCTTTCTAAAAATGGACTGCTCATCACTGGACATATGACGTCTTCTGCTTCAACATCCTGGTTGTCCCTGAGTCTGAGGTGTGACTGTTCTTAATGTGACAAGACCCCTTGACTCAGGCTCTGACAAATTCTTTAATGGAAGGAGCAAGGTAGCATGTGTTACGCATGAATATAAGAATAGAAAAGGCATTCTTCTGGCATCCTGCATCGACCACTGAGAATTTTATGGTTGTGTAATTATGTACCATAATTATATGATTATTAAAAATTAACTTTTTGCAATAACATTGTCATTCAACAAAATGTGCCTTCAGTGAAATGCAATTACTAACATTTATATATGAGAATAATGCTTCTTCTGTAAGCAAAGATTTGTCTTAAAGATGAATTACTAGTATGGCTGAGAAACACTGTATTTTAAGAATAAGAATTAGTTCACTCTATTTCTATATCATACACAATGGCTGGCAGAAGAGGATTCAGGCAAAAAACAAAGAATAGACTGAGAGAAAAGAGCAGTTAGTGCTTGATTGGGCAGGCAGAGAGATAGGCACAGAGCTCGGTAAGATTCGAAAGAGTGGGGACATCCTAGTTCAGTCTAAGAAGCAGCTCAAGCAGGCTCATGACAGCATTTACTGTGCTTTAAAAGACCACAGACAGGAACTCCAACCTGTTGACAGGTTGTGCCAACACTACAACACTGCACATTTTAAAAAAATTTAATGTTGGAGGGACAGCACCCATTCAGCCATAAATGCTTGTTCCTATAGCAAAAGAAGCTCACCTGTTTGGTGCCAGGAAATATGTGCTATGTGAGGAGGCTTTTCCTAAAGCTATCTTATGGCTAAGTGTAAGGAGAACTGAACCTCTGAAGAACTGAAGAACTGAACCTCCTTCCTTGCTCAGAACTTTTCAGTATCTCCACATCACATTTAGCCCCTGGAATTAATCCCAATAGCTTTAATCCCAATAGCTGAATTATTAAATCCAAGGCAATGTATTTCACCAGAATTATTCCAAGTAGTAATGATTTTTATTTAGTAGTTGATATCATTCCAAAGTATACAGTGACAAGTTAAGGTGTGTATTAATCTCAAACAAACTTCTAAGAAAATAAGTAAAACTATATCGTTAAAAGAACACAAGAATACATTGCTAGTATAAAAATATTTACTTAGCCGGGTGTGGTGGCGCATGCCTGTAATCCCAGCACTAGGGAGGCTGAGGCAGGAGGATTGTTGTGAGTTCGAGACCAGCCTGAGCTACAAAGTGAGCTTAAGGCCAGCCTGAACTGCACAGTGAGACCCTGTCTCAAAAAAGACAAAAAAAAAAAAATTTACTTAGCATAAGAAATAAGGTAGAAGAAAATCATAAGGAAAGCTATATATATGATAATTAACTTTATAAGTTCTTATAAATAAATCAATCCAAGGCTGGAAGTATAAAGGGGGATGGGGTAAGTAGGAAATTGAAATATGCTATCTACATGTAACAATGTTCTATAGTGAGTGTAATCATTATGTACTGCTATCATGTACTAGTAAAATTAAAAATAATCATAAATACACAAGACAAGTAGAAGCAAATACTAAGCCAAGAACAGCAGCAAGGATCTGTAAGCCCACCTTTTCTTGACACTGAGGTAGTAGAATCCCAAATCCTAGGCTAGCCTAGACAGCTTAAAGAGACCCTATCTCAAAACTTAAAACCTGAGCAAATAAAGGGGATGGGACTTACGTATGTAGCTCAGTGGGAAAGCCCTTTCATACTATATGCAAAGCCCTTGGATCAATGCCCAGTACTGCAAAAACAAGATTAATATATTGAAATGAAGCATGTAAATTAAACAGCAGAATTTAAAATTAAAGATAAAAATTACCAGGAAGGCCGGGGAGATGGCTCAGCAGAATAAGTGCTTGCCTGGAAAGTGCAAGGGCCTGAGTTCAACCCCTGGTTCTGCAAAAGAACAAAAAAATCATTACCAAGAAACACTGTATATTAAAAAGCACAAACAAAGATGTGACGGCTATCTCTTTTCTATCTTATTATATCTCTTTCACTATAGTTTCCATCACATTCTGTATTGAAATTTTCAAAACTTTGTTATATAATATCTGACACCAAGTTGTTTTAGAGTAGATATATAATGTTTTAATTATTTTATGTATTATGCTTAGTGCCTGACTGGGACTCTTCAAATATTTTCATGAATGAATGAATGAATGAATGAATGAATGAACTAAGAAGCAAACATGTGATAGAAATTTTAATCCAAAACTCCAGTGAACTAGATGCTTGAGCAGTAAGCATTCAGCCATGGCTTAAGCACCTGCCTGTTGGATTACTGTACAGTTCTGTGAAATCAATGTAAAACAGTGTCAAAATGGTGAATTTACCCATCTGCTAGGTCATCTAAGCACAAGTCATGTTCTTGAATATAAACTCTGATTAGTCTAGAAATAAGGGATGGCGCTCACTGAACCACAAATGCCATGCTGATGGGGAGAAGCAGGAGCCAAGATTCTGTCACTCTGTATATCTGTTAAAACCCAGCCCCTGATAGAGAGATAGTCCTCCTGTTTCTCACTGTCTATAGTCATCAGAACCCATTTAATGGAGGACATGTACCACTTCTCACCAGGCTGGTATTCAGCCATGTAGGACTCATAGCACTGTTCAGAAATCAGTGGTCCTTCTCCATCCCTGCTGATCCTTCTTTCTCCTAGTAAATATAGTCCTTTCCTCTTTTTTTAACTGAAGGGTCAACAAGGTGTTCAGGGTTTCACTACTAGATCAGACTCATAGTGATCCTCCTGTTTATAGCCTCTCAAGAGCCAGGATTACAAGGGCATGTCATGGAGCACAGTCTCTATTGCTGTCTCAGTTTCAGCGTGCCCTGCAGACCCAGCGATCTGTGCCTGCTTGCAGGTGCTTTTATCCGCTCAGCTATTTGGCCAGCCCTTTAGCCTTTTCCTTTTGATCACATGATGCTGACTTAGACACATCACATGATGCCGACCCACCATACGATCTACCATAGAAGGCTAAAAATAAAAGTCTAGGATTCTAATTTGATTTCTACTGAACACCTATAGTTGGACATAAATTATAAACTAACATGCTCATTCTGATTGTGCCATCTTAATGTGATAATATAGGGAGATGCTAGCATGAAGAGGCTGACCAGAGAAAAGAGAAGCAATTGTTCTTTAAAGACCCAGGGGAAGACTCAGTAAAATAATTTAAAAAATCTGAGATCTAAAGAAGATTGTACTAAAGTTCTTTAGTCCTATGCACTTGGAAATGTTCTTCATGTGCTCTTACCTCCTTTAACTGTTTCTGCATTCTCCATGAAGTGAGAGATATGGAGTATGAGTTTCAGCTGAAGTAGCTATAAATTCATGGAAAAGTTTGCCTCTTATGGTACTGGTCAAAGTCCCATTAAGTGATAGGCAGAGTAAAAACAAATGTCAAGAACCTACAAAGATTTTTCCTTGCATACTACGTGTACTAAAAACTGCATGTATTCTGGTTAACTGATTTTTCAAAATAGATGAATATACAGAAACAGAAAATTAGAAATCTGCTATATGTTGAATATTTGTAAATCATTTAAAAAATATGTATATGTAAGAAAAAAGTGACCATATCACGCCTATTTTACTCTGTACTTGCTTATCTCTATAAATTATAATTTCTGAGAGCCAGATAATTTGAATTTTCCAGTAGCTGCTGGATGGTGACATTATTTTGCATTTTGGTGTATCAGGAAGATACGACAGTTGTTGGGAGTGAGTGAGAGCTTTGTGCTACACATCTGTTGCCCATTTAGGATCCACCCATTGCTGCTTCCGTGGCAGCTATGCGATTGACTCTTTCAGTGACTTTGGCGGCTAGACTCAAGCAGCCATTCCTGGGTGAAGAAGGATGCTCACGCAATGCCTGCAGCTAGCGGGCAGACGAAATGATGTTCACACATGTTGCCTCTGAAGTCAGGAAGACGAAAATAAGTATTTGACCATTTTAATCTTTTCCTGTATAAACCATCTTCCTGCTGTGCCTGCTCTGTATCCTTCTTTGTAGTAAAATTATTGTCTGTTTCATATTACGTTGTTATGTGTAATGACTAATCTTGATTTTCAACTTGTATGGATTGAGAAAGCACAGCTCTGGGTTTACCTGGTTGGCACATGGAACACGGAGTGGAAGGTGGCTGCCCTTCCAGAATGAAAGCAGCACTATTCCACGCGGTGGGGCTCAGGAGGAGGAGAAGAGGGAAGCAAAGAGGCTTCTGCAAAGCGAGCATTTTCATCTCCTATGCCTTTCCACCATGACCTTTCTACCTCACTACAGTCCTGAAAGCAATGGAACCAAAAGAGTATGGACTGAAGGCTTTACACTATGAGCAAAAAAGAGCCTTTCTTCCTTTAAGTTCAGGAAATCTGTCAAAGTTATCAAAATCTCACATAGTATGGTTAATCAGCTTGGTTCCCAGTGAATTTTCAAGCTTGTGTCACTATGGGTCTACTTGGACAACAAATTTCATACTAATATTGTATTCTGGGCCACAGACATAGCTCAGCAACCTAAGTGCCTGTCTGTGCAAGCATAGTTACCTGGGTTCAACCCCTGGCACCACATGCTGTGCCAGCCCAGCTTCAGGCACCCTGAGATGGCCACCAAGACAAGACTCGGAGGTGCGCACCTGTGATCCCAGCACTGGAAAAGACTGAAACAGGAGGACCACTATGAGTCTGGGCTGTGTAGCAAGATCCTGTACCCAACACATAAAATATATATATATATATATATATATATATATATATATATATATATAT
>PVKA01027415.1:0-30569 GCA_004027165.1 Ctenomys sociabilis
GTAATTTTATACTTTGAAAACTAAAAGTAAAATATTTTCTGTTTATACACTTGAAATATTTTAATACCTCCAGATGTAGCACATAGGAAATAACAAAGAGCATAATTCAAAAGGCATGAGAAGTTGCAGTATGCTCCAGGATGAATAAAAAAGACCTCTCAAAGTAACAGTTATGCATAACTGTATAAAATACATTAGATGAACCCTTATTTAAAAGGTCATTGAAGATATTTCTATGAAACAGTACCAATCTTATGTCAGGTTATACATGTATTTTTTTTCATAATATGTGTGTGTATGTGTGTATAAAGGACAGGGAAGAAGTAATATAAAGTCAACACAAAATAGAAATATACTTTTTAAAGTTTCTAATACTAGGAGAAGATATCATATGCTGTCTTTTAGATAAATTGTAATTCAAAGATACAGTATAAATCTTAAAACGAAAATCAAAATTAAGCAATTCAGAAAATTAAATACTAATCAATTAAAAAAAAATTAAATTTTTCAAAACATTTGAACTAAGAGAAAGTTTTCATGATAGGAAAGAAATACTAAGAATAAAACATAAGATAAATAATAGGATGACAAATAAATGACCATCACTTCTGACAGTTTGGAGATAGGATATCGCACAAAGTTCTAGTGTATTGTGGACATGGATAATGACCAAGACACTTACTGGTGGCCAGGTGTCACTTGTGGGACTGAGCTACAGCTATTTCCTTGAAATCTACCTTGTAGTCCCATAAGGAATCATGACCCATAGGGTACAAGAGAAGTAGTGTGCTGATGGAAATATTTTGCTGCTATACACAAAAGAATGACTGAAAGACTACTATTGTATACCTCTTATTCTCCTGTTTGTTTACCCTATTTAGTGGGCTTTTTCCATTCTCATTCATGGGGTTGTGATCATTTTGCTCCCTCGCCAGAACATCATTTAGTGGTCTGTGTAGGCTTGGTTTTGTCATCATGAAATTCTTTAGTTGTTCTTTGTCATGGAAGTATTTTCCTTCTCCATTATATTTGAAAGAGAGTTTTGCAGAGTATATCAGTCTGGGTTGGAATTTGTTTTCTTGCAGGACTTGAAGTACTTTGCTCCATGCTCTTCTTGCTTTGATGGTTTGTGAAGAGAAATCTGCCATTATTCTGATGGGTTTTCTTTAAATGTGATGTTTCTTTTCTTTAGCAGCTTTTACTATACTGTTCCTGTGCTCAATTTCTGGGATCTTGATTATTATATATCTGGGAATGGTTTTAATTGGGTTGATGTTATTTGGAGTTCTATATGCTTTGGTTGGGGCTGGGAGATGGCTCAGTGGAATAAGCGCAAGGGTCTGAGTTCAATCCCCAGTTCTGCCAAAAAAAAAAAAAAAATCCACAGCTATATGCTTTGGTTACCTGAGTGTCAGATTGTTGCCCCATATTTGGGAAGTTTTCTGCTACTGACTCCTTCCGCCTCATTGATGCCTATTAGTCTCACACTGTTCATCTTTGCATTGTCTTGCAGGTGCTGAATTATTTTTTCCTGCATCCTAGTTTTTTTTTAAAAGATCTTTGCTTACTTTTTCACTAGCTGCAATGGTATCTTTAAGGTGAGAGAATCTATTTTCACTTACACTCAAAAGGATTTGCCAGCTTGTGATTGAGGTTTTAATTTCCTGTATATCACTTTGGATCTGTTTCCTACATTGCTTATTCAGGGGATCCAACATTTTTATATTCTGCTCTATTGTTTTATCAGTGTATTCTTTAGAAGCACTTAGTACTTCTTTGATTATAGTTATCACTACTTTTTTTACTTCAGAAATTATTTCTGATCTGATTTCTTCTATACCTTTTTGCAGTTGTTTCTTTACTTCCAACGCTATTATTTCAGAGATTTCAGATGTGTGATTTCCAATTTCCTCTATGCTAGTGTCTTCTGCATTTGTACTGGGTGGACTCGGGGTCTGAGACTGTTTTTTGTTCCTTCTCTTTGTCATTTTGTATACCACTGATTTTTGACCTTTGGTGCAGAGCTTAGTTATTACCTTAGCACCAGGTCCAGATCTATGAAGTTCAGACTCCTCCAGGTGGATGTGGCTTGGGTCTGCTTGCTGTGCTCCACTTCTTCCTGCTGCAGCCTTGCAGGTGAACCCTTTGTGTCACTCTGGCAAGATGTTCTGCTCCTGAATCAGCTGGGTAGGTCTTGCCTCTGGCCTCTTTGCAGGGAGTTCTGCTGAAGGGTTCCACACTGGGCCTGCGCTCTGGGTTGCTTCAGGATCCAGTGGCCTATGCAGTCTCACTCACACGCTGGGCCTGTGCTCTGGGTCACTTCTGTGTCAATATTTACCAAGAATTTAGTCTACAGTTTTCTTTTTCATAATATCTTTTCTACTTTTAGTATTAGTATAAAGCTGACTTTATATAATAAATCTGGAAGTGTTCTCTTCTTTAGATTTTTTTCCCAGAAGGTTTTTTTTTTTTTTTTTTTTTTCTTTTTTGAGACAGGGTCTCACTATGCAGTTCAGGCTGGCCTTAAGCTCACTTTGTAGCTCAGGCTGGTCTCGAACTCACAACAATCCTCCAGCCTCAGCCTCCTGAGTGCTGGGATTACAGGCATGCGCCACCACGCCCGGCTCCCAGAAGGTTTGAGGACTGGCATTACTTTTTAAAGTGTGTGGTAGGATTCTCTAGGGAGCCATCTGGCTCTGAGTTCTCTTTTGGGGGAAAGTTTGTTATTTGGGTTGGATGGCTGCTGATTTGGTGACAGGGTCTCACTGGATAGCCCAGGCTGACTTCAAACTCATAGCAACCTTCCTGCTTCTGTACACTGAGTGCTAGGATTATAGACATCTCCCACCACACCAGCATGTGGGAAGTTCTGATTACTGATTTAATTTCCTTATAATTATAGGTATATACATTTTTTAAAATTTTCTTTGTGATTCAGTCTTGACAGGTTGCACATTTCCAGGTATTTATTTTTATTAAGTTATCTACTTGGTGGCTAATTACTCCATAATAGTCTCTCACAATCCTGTTTATTTCTGTGGCATCATGCCCCCAATATGTCTCAAATTTGGTTCTTTCCTCTTTTTTCTTTGTGTAGCAAAGAAGTTATTATTACTTCTTTGCTTCTGTTAACTTTGGGTTTTGTTCATTGTTCCTTTTCTAGCTCCTTATAGTGTAAAGTTGATTTTCCTTTTTTTTTTTTTTAAATGTAGGCATTTAGTACTACAAACTTACCTCTTACCACTTTTGTTGCATACAATAACGTTGGTATGTTGTATTTTTGTTTTCACTTATCCCACGATATTTTCTAACATGTAGTTCCTTCTTTGACTCATTGGTTATTCAAGATCATATTATTAAATTTTGGCACACTTTTGAATTTTCCAGTTTTCCTTTTGGTATGATTTGTAATTTCATTTCTGGGGTCACAGAGATATTTGATATGATTTAAGTCTTCTAAAATTTCTTAAGAATTTTTTTTGTGGGATAACGTGAGTATCCCAGGTAATATTCCATATGCGCTTAGAAGAGCACTCTGCTCTTGCATGTAGTGTGCTATCTACGTCATACGGTCCAACAAGTCCATAGTGGTGTGGAACAGGAATGTCTCACTCTTTCTTTTTAATTGTTTTTGTTATTTAAATCTCTGATACTTGAAATGATTTAAAAAATAAAGGAAATGTACTTAGGTAAATGTTTTATATCTGGAACCACAGCTAACATTATAGATAATAGTGAAACATTTGAGTCATTAATAAGACCTCTGCTATCATTTTTCAGTGTTGTAGTATTCTGGACAGCAAAATATGATAAGGAAAATATGAGAAACATGAAGTAAGAAATAACGAGAAAAACTGATAACATTATTTGCAATTGAGGGAACTGCTGAAAAAATTCCCTGAAAATGATTATAATTAATAAGAAAATTAAGTGACATGATTAGATACATTAGCAACACACACAAAAACATCATTAGGTCTCCTATGTGCTAGGAAGGCTAGACATGATGGCACACACCTGTAGTTCCAGCTCCCTAGCAAGCTAAGGCCGGTTGGTAGCAAATTTGAGTCATCAGCCCTGACAACTTAGCAAGGTACTGTCTCAAAATATAATAAATACACCCTAAAACATATTTAAAGAGGTAAATACATAATTTGCTACATAACATATATGATTTCATTGCTTTAAAAATCTATACAGACTTGTAATTGAATAGGAACAAAACTTAAAAGCAAGAAACTAAATACTGATCTATTAAACAGTAGGTAACTATATAGGAGGGAAAGGAACTTTTAAAAAAATTAATCTATTCTATAATTGAATTTGTTACAATCATTTGTTGCTTTCATAATTAAACAAAACAATAAGAAGTATAAGTAAAATGTTGGGCATGATGTACGCATCTGTAACCCTGAGCACTCTGAAGCCAGAAAGATGACAGGCTTGAGCCTTGCCTTGGCAACTCAGCAACTCGGCGAGAATTTGTCTCAAAATGAAAGGAGCGTGTGATAGGAAATATAGTTCAGTGTAAAAGCCTAGATCCAGGACTCAGAAAGAGAAAAGAACATAAATTTGTTTTTATTTTTAGATTTAAAATATCTTTATTGTAGCTTCTTAGTGCAGGACTCAATTTGCCGTGCTGAGACCAATTTAGGGAGCACACTTGGGGCCAGGGCGGGGACTGGAGGAGTCAGTGAAACTGTACTGGAAGGCTGCCAGGGCAGGAGACTCAGGGTACCATGCACCACCACTTGAAGGTAAACGGCTTCTGGTGCACATCAGTGCCACAGGGCACCTTCTGGTGGCCTGTGTGGTAGCTATAACAGTAGATGACAGGCACGCTGAGGCTCAGCAGCTATAGCAGGGAGCGCACCCCTTCTCCTTCAGGCAGGAGCAGCTACTAATGAAGGGCATAAAGGGCTTGGGGATGCCCAGGCACCAGCATATTCACCATACTGGGGAAGAAGGCCTCAACCTGGAGCCCTGGCATGCATCATGAAGAGCTGCAGCATGTCCATGATGTCACCCTTGACAGGCCCAGCTCATGAGCTTTAGGACCTTGAGGTTCCAGTGGATGCAGCTCTGCACATAATTTTGTTCTCTCAATTCCTTGTCTGACAGAATGTCCTTTATTTTCTGCTGGTTTTTCTTCTTGAATCCTTCCAACTTCTCCATGGTACTGCCACTGTTGCTCCTGAAACAGCCCATAGCAGGACCTGAGGCTGGCCAGCAGCAGCTAGAAACCCTTTCTGTCGTGCAGAAAAAAGCTCTGGAGCTCCACAAATAAATGTATTAGTATTTGTAATCAGTATATCCTGCAAATTGAGGGGCCAGTAGGTGGAGTACTAAGTGTTGATTTAGTGTTGACCAGTTTCAGTATGATATAAACACTTTGTGAATTGGGGAGGATAGTCCTGATAACCCCCTCAGATACCAAAGTTTTGTTAAATGAAGACTCTAATTGATATCAGTACCTTATCATTTATTTGAAAACCTTATCTTATTGAAGTACTGGAACAATAAACACCATGTTGGGTAAGGTGATACATGCCTATAATCCCAGTTACTTGAGAGGCTCAAGAGGAAGAATCATAAGTTTGAGGCCAGCCTTTGTAATTTAGGGAGATCCCATCTCAAAAGAGAAAAGGGCTGGGAATACAGCTCAGCATTTCCTGATTTCAATCCACAGTACTAAAAAAGAAAAAGGAAGTCAGGCATTCAGGCAAGCAAGCAAGGTAGTTAGATAGATGGGCTGACCAATAGACGAAGACAGATGGTGTAAGGAATGACAGCTCTCAATGGATTAATTTTATCCTAGCAAAAGAAGCTCTAGTTTATTTAGCCTTTAATCTTAACCATATTAAGATGCCTCACTCCTTCACTCCTCCACCCTTGTTAAAATGTTGTAACTCCTTCACTCCAAGTTGTTGTAAACATAAAAGAGATAAAAGGAAAACAGAACTAATTACAAAGAAGCCATGACTTTTTAAGTCAACAACTATGGCATTCCATCATGATTGCCACGGAAAGGAAGAAAGTATATAACAGAGAGAGACAAAGAGGAAGGGTGGAGGCAGGTATGTGTCTGACCTGTAAAGATCAGGGAAGTGCATTTGGAGGTCGCTGGACATTTTAAGATCTATAACCCAGAAAGGGTTCAGTGACTAGCCTTTATTAATAAAGCTCTGTTTGTTCCTAATCTTTGGTCTGATGTGGAAATAATGGCATGCACACATGCAACAGACTTGCCTATACCAGGCCAGTAGAGGGAATCTGAACACTCACTGTTTGCAAATGTCAACTTGAGACCGAATCCTTAGAAAACATGGAAGTTTTACACTTAAAAAATAGCTCTAGTTATAAACACCCTAAAAATAGATATTTTGTGGATTTATACTGTTTATCTGAAAAATTGGTATACCCTCACTCAGGTACTAGGAATGTCAAAAAGCTGTACTCAGGCCAGATTTTAAAAAAAAAAAAAAAACCCACCTAGCAGCTTCTCTTATGAAATAGCAATTATTCTAGAATTCAGGCTGGGGTGCAAGTTATAAAACAAATGCAGTATCTCCAAGACTGGCTGGCATGAGATGAGCAGTGATAGCAGTGACTGGCACGATAAACCTCTTCCATAAACTCCCAACAAAATCAATGGGTCCATTTAAAAAGACTTCTGAAGCATAAGATAAAATCACAGTCAAGTGGATCAATTTGCACTGATGGCACTGTAACTATGCTAGAAAGTCAGGTTCAACTGCTGATATAAAAATCAAGATCATTCCTTGTCTGCTGGACCTTACATACCTGCCTGCCTTTGACTGCCTTCAAACTGAAAGATAATATCAGCTCTGATATCTGTGGGGGCCTTAACCCCAGAGGACTTGCTCTAAATTATATAGCTCCTTGTATTTTCTTCTGTAAACTGGTACTAAGCACATAGTCTAACTTGTCCTTAGAGAACCAAGGGGCTTACCCATTAGCTTCCTTCTCAACCAAGCAATAATTGAAATTAGATCTTCAAAAATACAGTATTTATTCATTCTTTTGTACTTAACATATTCAACACCTAAACTAAATTCAATGTTTACACAATAACCTAAGATGAATATAATAATATTCAGACAAAAGTTATCTGCTTTTATTAGAAAACAGTCCAATTTGTACAAAGTGCACTTTAGAAAAAAAGAAATTTTAATATTTGCTTCTTAGGAAAACAAATGTCACTGAAGAACAGGAAGGAATGATCAATGACCTCAACTGATGCACCACTGAGCGCCTCTTTATGTTGGGAACCTAACATAGCTACTCTCACTGAACAAACATCTACCCCTACCACCAAGTGACAATAGATATTGGATTTAGTAATTTAGTTCTCAATTCTCTAATGACAATAATATGACAAAACAGGTATTGGTCTTTATTATGAGCTAACAGTCGAACTCAAATGGAGACTGAAACAATGAAGCTCAAGAATTTCCAGTGTGTTTAATCACAATTTCCTCAACTGCAGAAGAAAGGACTGGAAATTCTGATCACATCTGAGATAATGATAGAAGGTTTTCATTACTTTCACATGCCAAATATAAGTAATGATAAAACAACTTTAGATTGTATCTTGAATAATATCTTGTTTTTTATATTTAACTGTTCTAGGCTTTCAGCGAGCTTGAAGGTAAAGACTATTTTATATTACTATTTACCAATATATAGAGACTCAGTTTCCAAAATTAATACATATGGAATTAAACACGTTTGAACCAAAGACCTAAAAATAGTAATTTTTGGGGGGGCAGTATCAAGAATTGAACTCAGGACCTTGAGCTTGCCAGATAATCACTTATACTACTGAGCTATCTCCTCGCCACCCTTGAATAATATCTAAAAAAAAACTATGGCAGTAATCTCAAGTATGTAACTGTTCTTATATTTGGGTTGTTTTCTAAAAACTCTTTTATTTTTTTGGTCCAGGGTCTCATTATGCAGCTCAAACTCATAATGATTCTCCTGTCTCTACCTCACCAGTGCTGGGACTATAGGTGTGAGCCACCACGCCCAGTTTCAGGCCAGCTTGGTGCACTTGGGGTTCCAGGGCAGGCATGTCATGCAGTACCAGGGTCCTTGTGCTTGCCAGGCAGGCACTTAGACCACCGAGCTATCTCCCCAGCCCTGTTCTCTTTTTCTTTTTTCTCCAGTCCTATTCTCATAGTTCTTATTACCATGATATTCTGTATTCAGTTCTATTTTGGTTCCCTCAATAATTAAATCTTAAATTTAGAGAAAAAATATATTTTATTTTACTGACTTTTACAAAGGGGATGAGACCAGCCATAAGAATAAGAAATATATACATATTTCATGGACCAGCCATAAAATCTGTGTTTCACTAGTTTAGGTCTTCGGTTCAAACATGTTTAATTCCACATGTATTAATTTTGGAAACTGAGTCTCTATATATTGATAAATAGTAATATAAAATAGTCTTTACCTTCAAGCTCGCTGAAAGCCTAGAAGAGTTAAAGCAAGCTTCCTTATCATCTGACTGTTAGGGGCTACACAGATAGCTCAGCGGTTTAAGTGCCTGCCTGGCAAGTGCAAGGACTAGGTTTGATCCCTGGTACTGTATGCTGTGTCGGCCTAGCTCCTAGCTACAGAATGAGACCCTATACCATCTGAATGTTAATATTTCCAATAGCTTGAACAACATTTGTAACTCAGATCACAATTCCAAGGCTCTACATCAGTTTGTCCCATTCCTGGTCCTTTAGTTACAATATGAGAAACAGGATAAAATTTCTCATATCAATGTAAAGAAAATTCGAGAATTTAACAAAGATAATTGTTAAAATTTTTATTAGCTCACCTGCTTAACCAAAAGAAATATAAAATTTAAATTTCCTGGATTTTATAATCTATTCAAGCTGATTTTGTTAAATTTGGCAGATTAAAATGACAGACAAAGCCATGCATAATGGCACACAACTGAAACCAGCACTTGGGAGGCTGAGGCTGGAAGACTACTTGGGATTTGAGGCTACCCTGGGACATATGAGTTAAAGGCCAGACTGAACTATAGTGCAAAACCCTATCTTAAAAAAAATCAAACAAATTTAACAAGGGAATAAACTTCTGCTAAGAATATAACAGAAAATGCTATGTATGATTGAAATAAAGATTTCATTTGAAAACATTTTTTTTTAAACATATTTGGTACAGGGTCTCAGTATACAGCTCAGACTTGTAGTGATCCTGTTTTCAGCCTTCCTAGCACTGGGATTATAGGCATGCATCACCATGCCCAGACTCAGTGCCAGCTCAGTGTGCCTGGAGGCAGGGCTGATACAGCATGTGGTGCCTGAGATTGAACCCCAATCCCTGTGCTTGCTTAAGCAAGTGCTTAGTCCACTGTACTATCTCACCAACCCTCTCATTTTAAAACATGAGCCTTGCATTCTGACTCTAATAAAACAACAATTTTAAAAAGCAATTTTGGGAGCAATCAGGGAAAAAATGAACATACTTTAGTATTTTAGGCTATGTCCACATTTTTAAAAATGCCCAAATCCTAGTGGTTTAAACAACATACATCTTGCAACTTTGTACAGAGCTCATCCCCAGAGATTATTCTGGTTTTTGTGGTACCGTCTGGAGCTAGAATGTACAAAGTAGTTTCTTTCACTTACACGTCTGACACTTCAGTTGGAATGGTTAGGATAGACTGAGTCTGTATCTAAGATACTTTTGTGGGTTTTTTTGTTTTGTTTGTTTGTTTCTGAAAACAGGGTCTTACTACATAATCCAAGCTAGTTTGAACTCACTTGTGTAGCCCAGGCTGACCTTGATCTTATCCTCCTCAGCCTGCCTTAGTCTCCCAAGTGTCAGGATTACGTGTGTACCACATCATGCAAACTCAGATTCATCTCTTCTTACATGGAAAAGTGGGTTTTCTCACAGCATGGTGGTCAAGGATAATCCATAATAGATGACATCCTAGAGAAGTAGCAAAAATTGCCAGTCATCTTAAAGACTGGGCCTGGAAGTGGCAGTTATTTCTGACTTTTTGTCGAACAAGTTGTAAGTTACAACACAAGTTACAAGCCCATTCCTGAATTAAGCAAAGGTTAGATAAATTTTACTTCTTCATGGGAAGAGATAGCATCCTATATAGGGAGGTAAAGGATTGATGGTAGCCATGTTTTGGTGACCATATCACAACTGGACATTAAACAACACTAAGAAATCACTGTTAACATGGCTTTAGGAGTTAACGGTGCTTTGGTTACGTCAAACAAAAGTTCTACTTGGCCAGTGAGACATACTGATATGGTAATTCCTCACATGGAATTACTAGAGGTGGAAAAAAATCCTACAAAATTATTTTCTGGTGGAAAATTTGATGGAAATACATTAAACAAATATGACTGCAAATTTAAAATTACTCAAGTTGGATTGGGATACATATGGTTCATTCATTTTACTTCTATGCATATTTTACATTTTCATAAAAAAATCTGAGGCTTATAGAAGAAAAGAAAGATTGTATCATAAATGAACCTTAAGGGTCCCACTATACAGTTCAGGATGGCCCTGAACTCACAGTGTTTCTCCTACCTCAGGTTCCTGAGTGCTGGGATTATAGGCATGCACCACCCCACTCAGTTCTTTAAGTTTATATTTTTAAGACATATTTCATTTTAAATACTTCTCTTTTCTTTCATGAAAAACAATAACATTGACTCTGACAACCAGAAGCAGTCACTTAAGTTGTTCAAGTGAACCATAAATAAATTGTCTTTCTGGGAAGTTTCTGTGACTAACCAAAAAACAGAACCAGAAAACTTTAATTATAGCACTCAAAGTACATCATGCCTACAAAGTACTTTCATACTACTTGATCGATCTTGATATATCACCGCAACTTCTTGAGTTGGTTATTCTATTGAGCCATCTG
Organism: Ctenomys sociabilis; assembly: GCA_004027165.1. Taxonomy (NCBI): domain Eukaryota; kingdom Metazoa; phylum Chordata; class Mammalia; order Rodentia; family Ctenomyidae; genus Ctenomys; species Ctenomys sociabilis. The sequence continues at coordinate 10,949 of PVKA01027415.1, forward strand.
CCCGGCTCCTGTCCCTTGCCCTAGTTAGCACTGAGGAGCTACTGAGCAATAAAGGAGAAGTGATATGACTGGTCATGACAAAGCCAGATATTCTAACTCCATATTCTCTTGTGAGCTGCATTCTAAATATCTACTAACTAATAAGTGCATACCTCTTAATTATATTTGTATTTCTTATGGAGGGCTTAAAGATTTTACAAGCAAAATTATTTGTGTCATTTTTCTTTTCATTTTTTAGGATCTAGGGCTGTTATGTTCTTTAATAGTTGTAAGTTTTAAAAGTCATTTTTATTAGTACATGTTTCTAGTACGTAGTGATCACACTCCTCATGGGGGCTGTACATAATCACAGCTTCTTTTTTTATCCCTTTCTCTTCTCTCCTTCCACACTTCCTCCATCTCTTGGTCTCCTTCCTATTGTAAAAGACCTATCTCCCTATTCCCTAGTATTTATTACTTTGTTTTTATTTATATCTTGCATTTCTCATGTAAGAGCAACCATGTTATATTTAAACTTATGTGTCTGACTTTTTCACTTAATATTATTGCTTCAAGGTGCATTCATAATATTTATAATATTTTAACACTTACAGAGGAGGGGCTATATTACTTAATCGTGTTTGAAAAGAAAACTCTGACAGTGGGGCTGAATGATTAGACCAAGATTAGTCAGTAGGAATATATAACAAAAAGAACACACATAACCTGGCATGGTGGTGCATGCCTGCACTTCCAGCACTATGAGAGGCTAAAGCAGAAGGCCTACAAGTTTGAGACCCCCTGGGCACTATGATATTTTTTGAGAGCCTGTCTCAAAATAAATGAAATGTAACATTAAATTAAATTAAGGGCAGTAGGCGCAGCTGGGGAATTCACGTGGAGGTCAGAGTGAGAGCAGGTGAGAGTGGGGCCCACAGAAGGAAACTTGGCTGTGAAATTGAAACCATCGGCAAGTCAGCCTGGCCTTTGCTGTTCCAGGTGGTGTGGTGAACTATGCCTTATACAATGTGGATGCTGGGCATAGAGCAGTCATCTTTGACTGATTCCGTGGAGTATAGGACATTGTAGTAGAGGAAGGCACTCACTTTCTCATCCTGTGGGTACAGAAACCAATTATCTTTGACTGCCGCTTTTGATCCCATAATATCCTGGTCATCACTGGCAGCAAAGAGTTGCAGAATGTCAACATCACCCTGCCCATCCTCTTCCAGTCCATCGCCAGCCAGTTGCCCCGCATCTTCACCAGCATCAGTGAGGATTGTGATGAGCGCGTACTGCCATCATCACCACCAAGATCCTCAATCCAAGGTGGCTTGCTTTGACGCTGGTGAGCTGATCACCCAGAGAGAACTGGTCTCCAGGCAGGACAGTGATGACCTCACAATGCAAGAGGCTACCTTTGGCCTCATCCTGGACAACACCTCCTTGATGCATCTGACCTTTGGGAAGGAGTTCACAGAAGCCATAGAAGCCAAACAGGTGGCTCAGCAGGAAGTGGAAAGGACCAGATTCATGGTAGAAAAGTCTGAACAGCAGCAGCAGGAGGCCATCATCTCCATAGAGGGTGACTCCAAGATGACCAAGCTGATTGCCAACTCATTGGCCACTGCTGGAAGTCACTGAGGACATCACGTACCAGCTGTCTCACTCACACAACATCACCTACCTAATAGCAGGGCAGTTGGTGCTGCAGTGAGCCCACCCTGTGCCCCTCAGCCAGCTTCTCCCCTAATGCATGCATGCATGGAGCCTTTTTCCATCCCACTCCAGAAACAAATCACTGTGATATTTCATGATTGAATTAGAGTGACAGAAATAAAAGAAAAATCACTTCCATCAAAAAAATAAATGAAAATAAATAAATTAAGGAAGTTGGGAATATAGCTCAGTGTAAAGATCCTAGGTTCAATCCTCAGTACCTTAAAATACACAACACATGCACACACACATACACACACACACACACACACACACACACACACACACAGACGAAACCTTCCTTCCTTAAAAATGTGTGTAGGCAGGACCTTGGCAGCATAGCAGATATGCTGCTTAGCATAATCAGAGATCTGCAGAAAACAAAGAAAAGAGTTGCAAAGAACTAAAGTCTATTTCTAACCCCAAATCCTCAAGTACAAAGCAAGTCAAAATCATAGCTGGCTTACTTTTGCCCTCTGGAGACTCCATCTTCTGCATGTAGCAGTTCCCACTCTACTGAAGACTCAGGGTAGTGCGCTCTACTATTTTTCACTTTAATTCTTGTTTCTTTCAAGGTACCAAAAGAAACAGCCTGCTCAAGTCAGATCTTATCATCTCTAAAGTGACACTAATTTATTCTTTTTTCATGATCAGGAAAGTTAAATAGGGAAGTCTCAGAATGAAGACTTTTTTTTTTTGCTTTATTCATCGGACATTGCTTTATTCATTGGTTAATTTGATAACAGAGCATTATAAACCAAGGCCAGGACATCCTCTTGAGTGAATTGACTGGGTCCACTTGCCTGGACTTTGCTCCCTGTGGTCTGCACTTGGCTCCCTGTCCTGAGCTCCCTCAGCTTCACAAGACAGCTCTCCAGGCCTAGCCAGGGCTTGGAACTGCTTTCCAAATTGTAGCCAGCTCCAGCCCCTGGCTCAAGATGCTAGCCTAATCTTTGGCTGCTGACGCAGGCCCCTGCTCTACCTGCCTATCTACATTCACAGGCTTGAGGAACCCAACATACTGGTTTACATGTCTCCCACACAGATGGGCTGCCAAAGCCTTATTCAGGTCAGTCAGAAAGTGGTTGGTAGGCACCTCTTGGGTCTGAGTGCTACTGCCTTGATCCCATTCATTATTTGGTTGCTCACATGTACAGTTAATGAGAGGCTAGTAGCAATAAAAGTGGGGGAGAGGCCCCCCTTTTAGGATTCATTTCTATCCCCAGCCTCCTAAATCCTAGGCCCATCCATGAACTGTGGTCCCTAGAGACAACTAAACCACCCTTGTACTTTTTGTTTTGGGGTATTTTTATATTGGAGAACAATAATGTAAAGGCTTTAGAAACTATGTTTCAACTACCCACTTAGCATAAATTCCCTTGAAAGTATCCCTATTGGTTAGAACAGTTCATCTGTTCTAACTGACTATCTCCAGAGAGACAGATACCTACTCAATGCCTACTGACACTGAAAGGATGTTTTAGAAATGGTGCTTATAGTAAGTACACAAAGTTACCACCCTAAAAGCTGTACAGTATTTGCTAAATTTATTCCATTTCTGGGCTCAAGAAGTTAAAAATCTATTGTGGCTACTAAACTACCACTACTCTGGGCTTGCTCTCTCTTTCTGGACACATTGGCATCCATATCTATTTAATTATAACCTCAAGTTAATTACAACCAATGAAAAGTGAGCAAATGTGTCACCTCAGGGGAATGTTTAGGAGAAAGTATGTGCTTTGCTTTTCACTATTTTCTCTGTGGCCTGGAAACTGGTAATGTTCCAGATGATGAGTGCTCTGCTTATCTGCAGCCAAAAGGAAGAACAAGGAGATGGAGACGTACCTCACGGTAGGTAAACTCCTTGTCTAGTATGCATGAGACCCTGGGCTTGATTTTCAGCACTACAAATTGCTGACTCCCCATGTAAGCAAGAAATGAATTTTGTTGCTTTAAGACACTGGTAGTTTTTGGAGTATTATTGCAGCCCATCTTGACTGTCACACAGTGCAAAGAAAACTAGACCAACATACCGACAAAAATCAAACAGTAAGCCTTGTACTGCAGGAAAGGGGGCACAAAAAAAGACTTGCCTAAACCTGAGTCTTCTTGTAAACATGCAGTAAGCTTCAATGAAATGGTACTCTTTGAATTAGACCTCTTTGAATTAGAAATATGAATAGAAACTACCAAGTAGGTAAGCTGGGAAAAGAGTATTCTAGATAGAGAATACTTTATAGAAAGCCATAAGAGAACCGAAAACAGCATGTCAGAGAATGAGTAATGCAGTTTTGCTGGCATAGTAAGTCTGAATATGGTGGATTTACTGTCCATCTAGTGTAGGTGAAACTTCAGGAATCCTTATTTCACAGGCACCTTCAATGCTTATACCCTTCAATAGGTTTATATATGTTTTCCTAACTTTCTATTCATATTCTTTATATTTTTTTCTTAGGAGGATCCCCTGTTAATGTTTAAATTCCATAAAAGCTGAACCTGCTATTGATGAGATGGAGAGGAATGAGGATATGATATTAAGTGTTCTGAGAAAACTTAATTTTTCTACATAACTTTTTCAACATTTGAAAGGAGAAATAATGATTCCTGAAGTCTACTTCCAACCCCAAATTCTCAAATGTAGCCTTCTTTTCCCACAGAGTATCACAGTCCCTGAACTCCACTCTCCTTGGAATGTGCTCTTATTTGTCTCTCATGCTCTCCACAGTAACACCTAATTCCTTTATCACCTCCCTGTATAATGATTCTTTTGACATATTTAAGCTTTCATAAACACTGCTATTCAATGATAACCACATTATTTATAATGTGAGAATCCTCCCCAAATATCCATCAGTACTCTTGGATTTAAATCACAACACCACAACAACAACTGTTTATTTCAGTTTAGGTTTGGCAAAATTTGAGGGACAAGTGTTACAGAGTGAGGAAAGTTCATTTTAATACATGTACTAACTAGAATATGGGGAAGACAAAAAAGAAGAGATAAAAACCTCTCCTAGAATTTACATTCTAGCTAGAGAAAAAGAGGCCAGACAGAGGAGAGGAGGGAGAAAACAACAACAAAAAAGTAAATGAAATAATATTAGATAGCAATAAATTCAAGGGAGAAAAATAAAGCAGAGAAGTATAGAGGGAGTGTGGTGAGTAGGGAGAGGGTGAGATGCAATTTTAGTAGGAGAATCCTTACCAAGAATGTGACATTGGAACAGAGACTCAAAAATGCGGAAGTGAGCCCTCTGGTTATGTGGAGAAGTTCATTCCAAGCAGAGGTACCAACAGGCAATAGGATTTAGAGATGGAAAAGTGCCTAGCATGTTCAAATAATAGCAAATAGGCCAGCAGGGCTGAGTGGCAGTAGTGAAGAGAAGGCAGTAGGAGACAAAATTAAGGGGGAGGAGGTGCACCATGATTTCAGTTTCTCTGACACAGGCAGTGCCAAGGATATACTTTGAGCAGAGTACTGACAGCATCCAACCACATCCTACAAAAAGGCTCTAGCAGCTGTATTGAGAAGAGACTATAGGGAAAACTAATAGAGACAGAGAAATCCATCAGGTATGGCAGCAGTCCAGTCAAGAGTTGACAGACATCTGCATCAAGATGGTAGGACAAAGGTAATGAGGATACTGGATTCTGAATAAAGTTTCAAAGTAAAGCTAACAAGATTTCCTGGGCTAGCCAAATATTGCTCAGCAGATTAAAGCACCTGCAAGCAGGCACAAGGGCCAGGAGTTCAATCCCCAGATCTACTGTGCCAGCCCTGCCCCCAGGGCACGCTGAGCCTATGATTGAGACTGGGTATGGTGGCATGTGCCAGTAATCCCAGTTCTTTGGGAGACTGTAAACAGGAGAGTCACTACAAGTCTGATCTAGTAGTAAGACCCTGAACACTTTGTAGATCCTTCCCTAAAATAAAGAAGAAAAAAAAAAAAAAAAAAAAGATTTCCTAAAGGACCGGATGGAGAGTATAAGCATTACATCCACAGAATCAAGAAAGACTCATATTTTTTAATTAAGCTACTAAGATGATGAAATTGCTGTCATACAATTTGGTTGGAGCCTGCTAAAAAAGCAAAGGCCAATCTTAACTACCAAGAATGAGAAATTCCTTTCTATGAGAAATACTCAATTGATCTGGTTTGATCACAAGCGCTTCAGGGAATTCATGGGTCAGACTGCTAATGAGCACGGAGGCAGTACAATGCTAATGTTCCCAATGAAAAGACTGGTCTTTAACAACACTTGTTTAAAGTTACAGAGAAAATACTGAAAGTGGATGGAGGAGTATGAAAGGGAGTGGGATGGAGATGCTGTGAGCAAACCTACGACAATGTAAAAGGCCAAGTGGTCAGAAATTATACACTTGGAGGTCTGAGCTCCTGTCAAAGTTGAATGTGTTTCTTTAAAATGTATTTGCATCCTAAATTTTGTTAAAAGTACAGAGGCTAATTATTAATTTAAAAACTAAGAATTTGAGGAAGCAATATAAATGGCTTGTTTTGGATGTGGTTTTACTTCTGAAATTACATTTGTTTCAATTGAATTTTTCCAGTATGAGCCAGATACAGCCTAAAAAGCTTGCTTGCTGGTGAGCTGGCTTAAATTTCTCAAGAAAATTCATTTAGAAAAAGAACTCTTTGAAAAAAAAAAAAAAAAAGAACTCTCTGGCTCACCTCTGGGGATCTGATGTTCCTCTTCCTCTTGCCAGTTTAGACTACAGTGATGATTTTCTTCAATGGGCTCTTTAAAAAGTCTAGCAAGATCTTACACATAAATGCTAGATTAAGAGAATGTAAATTAGCCGGGCGTGGTGGCGCATGCCTGTAATCCCAGCACTCAGGAGGCTGAGGCTGGAGGATTGTTGTGAGTTCGAGACCAGCTTGAGCTACAAAGTGAGCTTAAGGCCAGCCTGAACTGCATGGTGAGACCCTGCCTCAAAAAGACAAAAAAAAGAAAAAAAAAAAGAGAATGTAAATTAAAACTATTCTGCATCTCTTTCACTTACTAGGGAAAAGTATGTTGAGTAGGGAAGGATTTTCAGAAATAAGACACTCTCATCTACAGCTTAAAGAAATGAAAACTGGTAAAACTGCTACTGAAAATTCCTTTAACCATAGCTAACAAAACTGAAAATTCACTTTCAGTTCAGCAGTTTTGCTTCTAGGAATATAACCTGCAGGTAGACTTATATATTTGTGAAATAATATGATGTAACACACTATTAATACTATAATAGCCAACAATTGAAAGTAATGTCATTTACCAACAAGAAACAGTCAAATCAATTATGGCACATCTATACAAAGGAACAATATGCACTTGTGAGAAAAAAACGAGGCTGTATTTCTTATACTGCTATTTATTAACCTTCAGAATTAACCTTGATATATCTTTGTGTATGTATATGGTTTATGTATTTTATATGTGTATATAATTTAAATGAAGTATAAAAATATATGCATATGCTTACGCATATATACACTAAAATATCTCTAGACAAATGAGAGGAAAAAATGGTAAAGATTGGCAGCATATCATAGACTCTCCAGGTCTCAGAATCCAGGCACCTAGAAAACAATAATTTAGCAAAGAGAAAAGGAACAATTCTGTGAATCATAAAGGAACCAACAGGAAAACTAAAAAATCAGAGAAACTGGAGACACTACAGAAAATGAAAGAAAAGAACAAAGAAGTCTAGGGTTCAAACCCTGGCTTCTAAAGTGGGGGACCTATCTCTGCATATAGGCAAGGTAAAATGAAGGTTAGCAGCCCAAGGGAGAAATAATGGACTACCAGTACTAGCCACCCCCTGCCCCACCCATGTTATCATAAACTGCAAAACTGTGTGCTTTTATTCTGAAAGTGACTCATTCTGTATGGCAAGCTAGAAGTAAAGAAATTTAGGACAGCAACTTGTGTTAACTGTTCAAGACTTAAACCACTCTGGGAATTAGAAGTCACAGAACAATTACATTTTTGCAATCCTCTTACCATAGTGACTAAGTGGAAAAGAGCCATGGAAACAACTAAAAAGAGGGTCAGTCATAGACTTCCTGAAAAGTTGAAGCAGCTTCTGCCTCTGGGGTGAGAAGCTAGCCAGTCACATGTAACTTTGTGAGGGGCCTGGGTCTGAAAATGCTGGATTTACATCCAGTGCACTGCTTGACCCTCCCCCTCAATTCCCTCATCCTGCACAGAGCTCAGTAGTTTGTCTGATTTTCTTGTCTTCACAGGTCAGGGACTGTTACCATACTACCAGTCCCAAGGTGTATGGACAGAAGGGTCCCTGGAACAAGGAAGGTACCTCACAAGCCCATAGGCCATGGAACTAGGTGAAGATAGCATCATTTCTATTCACTGTACATAGACACTGTGTGCTGCTGTAATAAATATGCCCAGCAGGCAGAAACCACATCATTAATTGAGCCTACTCAGCAGGAAAGGTAGAGCAGGACTAAGCATGCACACACACACACATGAATGTGAAAACAACGCAGGCAGCACTTGTGACTCATTACCCTTCCCAACCCTGGTAGATTCTACTACTACTGACCTGTCTAGAAACCACTCACCCAAATGAATTTTTTGGACTCTTTTGTTTCTTAGTTTTTTCTTTCTTTTTTTGTTCTGCTTTATTCTTACTTTTCTTGTCTTTTTCTGTTAATTTTACTCAATTCTACTAAGTTCCTTTTATTCAATTCTATTTTTGTTTTTAGAGGCAAGGCCTTGTGCTATGTAGTCATGGACGACCTTGAACTTACTATGTAGCCCATAATGGCCTCAAACTTGTGATCTTCCTGACTCAGCCTCCCAAGTACAGGAGTTACAGGCATTTAGCAGGACAGTCCTGTGACTTTTTTTTGTCTGTTTTTTTCACTTATTACCTTCTTTTAAAAAACAGACATTTACTTGAGAGATAATATGGTAATAATTGGTATGTCATAACAAGCAGTATGTATTTAGAAGACCAGAATGACAGGCATTCCAAGCATGACCCTACTATTACACATTGCTATCTTCAATACAGTTGCTTAGTTCACAAATATATTCAAAATAGTTAAGATAGATACACAGCTACATTCTCTTAATTCCATGAATAGAAGGATTTCTTCTATTAGTGTTTGTAAATAGGTTATCATGTCTGCATCTTGCACAACAAATAACCACTAAGAAAACAATATGCAATATATTAATTATTGATACTGTCCTACTAATTTGATTTGAAACTGTCTCATTGCTATTTGTTTCTCAATAAAATGATGAAAAAAATAAGCATATTTTGATTTTTTTTCAATCTCCAGCCTCACTGAGTTATAATTGAGAAATAAAAATTGTACCAAAAAATGGCATATGCCATTATACCTAGCAGATTTTTTAAAAACTATTTTTATCACATATTTTTGCTCTCTTCTATCACATCCTCCTTTTCTTTCTTTTTCAAATATTAATTCTTTTATTTATCCATTTTCCTACTTGCTCCATTTTTATTATTACAATTAACCTTTATTGGCTTTTTTTTTTTTTTTTGGTGATACCAGGGATTGAACTCAAGACCTTGTGCTTGCCAGGCAAGCACTTATTTCACTGAGCCATCTCCCCAGCCTCCCAACTGTTTTTTATGTGTCTGTAGTGATCCTCCTGTTTTCAGCCTCTCCAGTACCGAGATTACAGGCATGTACCACCACACCCAGACTCTGTCCCTGGCTCAGCTCTTCTGGGGGCATGGTACAGGCAAATCAAACCCTGGTCTCTGCACTTGCCTAAAAAGCAGCTGTTTAATCCACTGAGATATCTTGCTGGCCCACCTTTCTTGACTTTTTAGATATTTGACTGCTGTTATTGCCAAACTGTTTTCTACTGTTAATGGTATGGCATAGTTGCTGCATTTAGCAGATATCCACTATGTGTCAGTATTTGGTTTGTCAATAGGATGTACAATTGTACTTTGTATTAGTTTTTATGGTATGTCAATATCTGATTTGTGACTGACTCTATGATTACCAATTTCAATACCTGGCCTATGCTGGCATGGACATTACTGTGCTTTATTTTCTCTTCTCTGTGGTGCTGAGTATTGAGCCCCCAGAAGACTGTACTAAGACCATCCTCAAATACTATGGTGAATAACACAACAAAAAAGGGCACATCACAGTGAGATCCAACTAGGGATAGAGTTTCTCTAACTGATCTTCAACCTGAAATACAACAACAAATAGAAAAAAGCAAGGGAACAAGATGCCTCCAAAATCCCTTTGCCCCTCAAAATCTAGACACTTAAGTAAATTACAGGGAAAGAACTTGAAATCCAAACAAAATGTTTGAAGAGCTCAAAGAATAAACATACAAGCAATTTCATCAAATGTTTAGTGAGCTTAAAGAGAATTTTTTTAATTTTATTTTAGTGGCCAACTTAGCCTGCCCTGGGGGTGGGGCTGGCAAGGCATGTGGTGCTGGGGATTGAACCTGTGGTCCTGAGCTTTGCCTAAACTTGCCTAAGCAGGTGCTTTAGACTGCTGAGCTATCTCACTAGCCCTTGGAGAATTTTATTAAACAAATGAGTTTACTTAAGACATAATAAACTAAGTTAAACAAGACATAAATAAGTTTGATAATTTTTAAAAATGACAAGAAATCAAGCAGAAACACAAGACATGAAAAATTCAATAGAAAGCATGGCTAAAAGATTCAACCAACATAAGGACAGAGTGTTAGAAATTGTAGACAACGTGGATGCAGTAAATTATACCCTAAGAACAAGATGACACCGTGCAAGTTGCTAGATGGGGTCCAACAGCTGCTAGATGAGGCCCAATAGCTGCTAGATGAAATATCCACACATGTAATCAACATTAGAATTATACGAATAAACAAAAAATAGATTACTGAAAAGGTTTAAAAGCTGTATTCACTGAAATCATAGTGGAAAACTTTCCAAAGACAGGGAAAATATTCAATATTCAAGTACAAGAGGCATATAGCATTCCAAACAGGCACACAAACTCTCCTAAGTGTCTATGTTCTATGATACTGCAAGATCAAAATTACAGAAATCCATCAAAGAAGAGAATGCTAAAAGCTGTTAGAGAAAAACAGTAAGCAACCTAACAGGTAAGGCCATCAGCATAGCTTCACAGTCTCAGCACAAACCTTAAAGGCAAGGCATGCAAAGGTCTTTAAGCCATGAAAGAAAACAATTTTTCAACCTAGATTTTTATATCATGCACAATTAACCTTTAAAATTGAGAGAGAAGACTTTCTATGACAATGACATACATAAAATCCTAAAGAAATACATAACCACTAAGCCAACATTGCAGGTAATAAAGGAAATCCAAGACAGAGACACAGAAGCTACAAGCAATAAAGAGCTCAAAGGAAAGTATATATCTAACTGTAAGAGTAGTTAAACAAAAAAGAGAAAGAAAAGGAATCAACATCAGAAAAATAATGACAGGATACAGTAAATACCTTACAATAATATTCAATTCCCTAATCAAAAAACATAGACTGCAGTGGGCCAGGGATATAGTTCAGCAGCATAAGCACCTTCCTGGCAAATGCAAGGTCCTGAGTTTGATCTCTGGTACTGAAAAAAAAAAAAAATTAACTGCCAGGCATGGTGGTGCATACCTATAATCCCAATACTCAAGAATGAAGGCAGGGCAGCTGCTGCAAGTTTGAGGCCAACCTGGTATACACAGCAAGACCTTGTCTCAAAAACAAAACAAAGAAACACAGACTGGTATATGCTACATTTTTAAAAATGCAACCATATATACATACATTGCCTATAAGAGACTAACCTCATTCAAAAGGAATCTCACAGACTAAAAGTAAAAGGATGGAAAATGATATTTCATATTCCAACAAGAGCCTGAAAGCAAGCAAGAACAGATATATTACTTTCAGACAAAGCATACTTCAAGCCAAAACTGTTCAGAAGAGATAAAGATAGCCACTATGTATTGATACAGGAAAGCATTTAACAGGAAGAGATAACAGTTATAAATATCTATGACTGCATATTGGTTTAAATCCTTGAATGCTCTATGTGGACAATTCATCTACAACTAAATATAACATGGTACCTAAAATTAAGTATCTTCCATTTGCCTCCAGCTTAAAGTCATGGTTCTACAATATGCATAATGGTACATGCCTATAATTCCAGTACTCAGGAGGCTAAAGCAGAAGGATCACTGCAAGTTTGAGGCCAACCTGGGCTACACAATGAGTTCAAGGCCAAGCTAAACTACATAGCAACTACATAGCACCGTATCTCAAAAAACAAAAACAACAAATTTAGAAACATCCAATATGAATGAGAAAATATATGCTGTTATATTGCTTTCTTGATTAAAAGTTTATAGCAACCTGTTATTCTTCCATTTGTATATTATCAAAGCATAGGAACCCATTCTCTTATTTTTATTCTTATATTTTTAAATTTTATTTTAAAGAGAATAGAAAAAAGATTAAGACATTAAAAATTATATACAATTTCAAAAAAAACCCCAAGACAATAGGCATTCAACTGTGATTGTTATATTCATTATCATTGCTAAGATTACCAGATATAAACATGTAAAATTAGTTGAAGCAAAAATTTTAAGCATCAATTGCTACCTTCAAAAAAAGACAGAAATTAGTAGTACAATCATCTTAACTATCCTGTGCCTATACATAAACAATTTGTTCCCTTCCTTTTTTTTTCTGTTCCCTAATCCCAACTGTTTTTATCCCTTTTGCTCAATTTCTTCCTCTTTTACTACATCTATCATGTTGGTATATGATTTGTCATGTCCTTTAAAATCTGTCTTACATAGTTGGGTGCTCCCATGTTTGGTGCATACATATTTATGATTGTTATCTCTTCCTCGTGAAGTTTTGTATGTAGTGATCTTCTGTATCTCATATAATTTTTGTTTGAAATTCACATTGTCTGCAAACAGAATAGCTCCCCTGCTTTTATCTGAGTTTCTGAGGCATGGAGTATTGTTTTCCATCCTTCAATTTTTATCCTATAATTTCTTTAATTACATGTGTTTCTTCTATACAGCACATTGTTGCATTTTGTTTCTTCATCCACTCTGCCGGTCTATTTCTTTTAAATGCTGAATTGAGGCCATTTACAATAGTAGTTATAGCTGATATGTATTGGTTTATTTTTGTCATGTTATTTTCCTGCTGTTGGTTCCTACTTTTCTCCTATATTTAATTGCTTGCCATGTTTGGTGGTTTCTTTCTGCTGTTATCCTTGAAATTGTGGTCATTTTTATCTTTTTCTAGAATATCTTTCAGTGCTTTCTGTAGGGTTGGTTTCATGGTCATGAATTTCTTTAGTTGTTCTTTGTCATGGAATTTACTTTTCCATTAATTTTGAAAGAGTGTTTTACTGGGTAAATCAATCTGGGTTTGAAGTTGTTTTCACTTGGAGCTTCACTCTAAGCTCCTCTTAACTTGCTGGTTTGTGTTGAGAAATCTGCTATGATTCTGCAAGCTTTCCTTTATATCTGATCTTTTTTCTAATGTCTTTTAATATGCTGCTCTTGTGCTGAATTTGTGGAGTCTTGATTAGTGTACGTCTGTGTGTACATTTATTTTGATTGATGATAACTGGAATTCTATATACCTCACTTATATATATGTCAGTTCCTTTCCTCAGGCTTGGGAAGTTTTCTGCTACTATTACTGTAAACAGTCTATGTCATTTGTGTTGACTCCCTGTCACTGACATCCCATCAGTCTTATGTTTATCTTTGTATCATCTTGTATCATTTAATTATTATTTCCTGGGTTCTTGTTATTTTTAAGAGATCTTTCATTTTCTGGTCACTAGCTGCAATGATGTCTTCAAAATCTAAATGTTACATTCAAAAGGTTTTATGAGCTTTCTTCTCTTTTATTTTTAAATATATATTTTAGGGAAGTGTCTATAGGGTGTTCAGGGTCTCACTACTATATCAGACTCATTAAGTGGTCCATCTGTTTACAGCCTCCCAAGAACTGGGATTACAGATGCACACTACCATGCCCAGTCTCAGTCATAGTCTCAGTGGGCCCCAGGGGCAGGGCCAGCATGGCAAGCCCAAACCACCAGCCCCTTCACCTGCTTGCAGGTACTTTAATCTGATGAGCTATTTGGCCAGCCCTTATGAGCTTTCAGTGGAAATGTTAACTTCCTGGCTATCTCTTTGAATCTGTTTTATGCATTCTTTTTCTTTCCCATATTGTTCACTCAAGGTTTCCATCACTTCTGTATGCTCCTTTATTGTTTTTTATTAATGCTTTCTTTAGCTATGTTTAGCAATTCTTTCATTATAGTTATCATTTCTTTTTTATCTGAAAGTTTATTTTTTATCTGATTTTCACTATACCCATCTGGAGTTGTTTCTTTACTTCAGTTGCAATAATTTCAGAGATTTCAGGTGTGTGACTTCTAGTTTCTTCTATGCTAATGTCTCAAGGACTTGTTCTGGATGGCTGGGGGCCTAAGGTTGCATTTTGCTCCTTTGTGTTGTCACTTTCTACTTCAGACAGAGCTCTTTATTTTGAGTTCTCTCATAATCTTTGTAAAATTTGATGATAGGCAGATGTTAAGGCCACTCTAAGAAGAGTCTGTTATTCAGGGACATCTATCTGTTGGAGATTCTTAGTTTGTGCCTGTCCCAAGATCCTGCCTTCCCAATTAATTGAGAGTGGGATGTTGGTTTCTGTTTGGCACTGTACTCCGTTTTTGTTTTTTGGTTTTTTTTTTTTTGGCAGAACTGGGGATTGAACTCACAGACCCTTGCACTTGCCAGGGAAGAACTTACTCTACTGAGTACAGTAACTTATTTGTTACTGTACTCTATTTTTAAGTGTAGACTTTTGGTGGGATTATTACCCCAGTACTTCCCAATATTGTTACCCATAGGAGAATAAGTGGTTGAAACATATGATAACCTTGCTACAGTAGTACAATTAGCAATAATAACATCAAGCAAACTTTAGAAATTGACAAACTTCTAAAACTATTGGTTTTGTACTTTAGACCATAGAAGCAAAGTCCATAGTTATATAACAGAATAAATCATAAACTGGGAATTTGTATACAAAATGTTTACCCTTGTTAGAGTGAATTTATCCTGTGTTCTTCAGGCCAAGCCAACCGCCAGGTTCCACATGTTTTATTTCATGTAGGGAGATGGGCCAGGCACCTGGCCTCTGACCAATCTAATTACCCAAGGTCCTGAGCACTTCCACTTTGGTCCCCACAGGAAAATGGCATGTGGACTCATTTTCATGATAATAAGTTAAAAAATTCTTTTTCTTAGATGATCCTGATTCCAAGGTTTTAGGTCTGCCTTTGGGGCACAGGCTACACCGATCTTTTTTTTTTTTTTTACTACATGACAAGTCAACTCTCTTCTCTATATTGGCTTGCCACAAAGTTGAAGATCATTATCTTATCCTTTAGTACTACATTTAGTGCTTCAATTATCCAGAATTCATTCCACAATTTCTCTAGTGACAAGTTCTTCAGACACTTTCTAATTTGTCTGTGTCTCTTTCATAGTGTGGCAACTAGAACCAAATGAAGCATTTAAAATGTAGCCCAACCAGGAAAGGAAGATGGAAGATGAATGGAACAGAAGATGAATTGAATGGAACATGTGTTTTGATCATTCTACTATCCTGTTAATATGATCAGAACTTATCTAAGTAAAAGTTCTACTTCCTTTTTCTCCTCATAAAGGAAGAATTTAAGGTGAAATGACCCAGTCAAATAAAGGAATGCTGCTGGAAGTGAGCAGAATTAGGATTTTTTCATCACAAGGTCATTTCTATTATAATTCTGATACAGAATTTTTCTTCTTCTTGGATTCTTTGACGCCTACCTTCTTGTCTTAAGTAGGGAATGTGAGAACTCTGAACATCCCACCTAAATGTCTAAGTAGGTCCTTCAACTCCTTGCTGAATTGTTCTCAATCATAGAACCCTGTTTCTTTCATACCATTTATCAAAATTTGTTACTGGAACTTATTCATTGCCTACTGTCTTCCCCTAAGCTTTGTAAGGCCAAAGTCTGTATCTACTTTATCCCCAGCATGTATTACACTGCTTGGCACATAATAATGCTTTTTAGTGAATGAATGGATGAAGAATGGGATCTAAGAATGGGATTAAGAACTCTTTAACATCAGAGCTTGTTTGCATTCCAGGACCTTGCCCATTATAAATTGTGTGTTCCTAGATATATTAGAATATTTTTCATGATCTGTCCTCACTGGTAAAATGAGAAAATATTAATGTCTACATCACAGAGCTAACACAATATTTGGTGAATTTATAAGAAGTATACAGAATAAGAGCTGGCCAAACAGTTTAGCAGATTAAAGTGCCTGCAAACAGGCACAGGGGACCAGGGGTTCAATCCCAGGGCCTGCTGTGCCGGGCCCTGCCCCCAAGGCATGCTGAAACAGGAATTGAGACGGGGCATGGTAGCGCACATCTGTAATCCCAGCTCTTGGGAGGCTGTAAACAGGAGGAGCACTATGAGTCTGATCTAGTAGTGAGACCCTGAACACCCTGTAGACCCTTCCCTAAAATACAAAAAAAAAAAAAAAAGAAAGAAAGAAAGAGGAAAAAAAGTATACAGAATGAATTCTCAAACTGTCTGGCATACAGTAAACAAAAATTATACTTGCTACAGCTATTTCAGCTCTTCTATTACTATCACCTCCCACTCAGTGACTGGTGCTGGAGGATAGTTAACTGTGTTAGCCAAAGATACATCAATTATTTTATCCAGCCCACTTTTAGACATCGTTTTATTTTGTAGTAAAAAGTACAACACGAAAGTCTCTCTTCCTTAGGTATACAATATAACAGAGTTAAGAATCTTGCACTGCTGGATGACATTATCTTGAGATAATAGATGCCTAGAACTTTTTAACATTGCAAAACTAAAAGTCTGTATCCACTGAACTCCCTTCCTTCTCATAATCTCTAGCAACTCCATTCTACTAAGAGTAAGATACCCCATGTCTCAGTTATTTTTTATTCATTGTTGGGACAAAATATTTAACACCCAAATTTAAGGAAGGAAAGGTTTACTTAGCTCACAGTTTGTAGAGGTTTTAGTCTATATTTGGCTGGCTCCCAGGCAGAGTGGCAAACAGCTGACAGCAGCAGTTCATGGCAGCAGAAAACAGCAAAGAGCAAAGGGAAGGGCAGCAGCTGCAGCTTCTAGCCAGCCTCTCTTCCCTATTTATATTATAAACAAGCTACCCTGCAGCTGGAGGTATGGAACTCACACAATGTCCATGCCCTCCTCTTGCACAGGATAAGGATGTTTACAAACTAAGAATCCTGGCTCTCCACTGAGTCACTTAATTAAACTTCTAAATTTCTCAAGTTGACACAATGTGGCAACCAGTACACTCCATATAAGTGCAATCATATTTAAAGATGTATCCTAACAGAAAAAGATTAAATAGAAATTATATTTTCATAATGCTATTATAACACTAATAATAGGACCAACAACCCAGACACAAAAAGTACTTACCTTTTTCAGTGTCAAGTTATTTTACTTGGCAACGTGTTCTCAGGGGTTCATCCATGCTGCAGGGATTCATCTATGTCCTTTATTTTTAAGACTAAATAATATCCTACTTTATGTATGGACATTTAGGTTGCTTGGTTGCTTCCACCTGTTGGCTACTGTAAATAATACTTCAGTGCAAATGTTTCTTCAAGATTTGTTGCACCTTGTTGCAATATATACTTTTTTCCCTTCCTTAAACTCTCCCTAATCCTATGATACTGGCAGAGCAACAGCAGTCACAAGACTCACCAGTTTACCTCATCTTTTTGTTCCTGTCACTAAATTATTTTGCTTTCAAGCTTGTTCTCCAATCCTTTCTTATTTCCTCTGGATTCCACTATTTGGCTAAATTCAACAGGTAAAATTTCAACTTTAACTTTTCAAAAGGGAAGGGAGCTATTAAGCCTTTCCTCACTCTTTGTTAGAAAAGCCTCAGGGACTCAATGAGAGTAATGTGCTGCCCCAGGACAGTGCCAAACAAAACTGCAGCATACCAAGGCCCAGTCCCTGGAACAGACAGGAAAGGGCAGAACATCTACCTCAGCTGTCCAAGAGCATTTTTAATACTGCTAACTTTATAAATGGCATTTCATTTTATCATTTTTTTTCACTTATATATGTGTTACAGTGTCTCACTATGTAGCTTGGACTCATGGTGTTTTCTCCTGTTTTCAGCCTCCCCAGCACTGGGATTACAGGCATGTGCCACCATGCTCAGACTCAATCACTAGCTCAGCATGCCTCAGGGGTGGGGTCAGTGGGACATGCGGGACCGGGGATTGAATCCTGGTCCCTGCACTTGCCAAAGCAGGTGCTTAGTCCACTGAGCTATCTTGCCAGCCCTTATAAATGATATTTAAGATACTGTTAATATTTTATTAGGAAGTTACCACTTTCTCTTGATAGGTGACACAATTAAGTATCATTCATTGAGTTGATTGGCCTTATGACTTAGCCAGAATATTTCCATGCAATTGCATTTTCGTTTGAGTTTCCTTAAAATACCATTCAGCTATCATTTAAAAAAATCCCTTTAATTGGTTCTCTCCCATTCTCTTGCCCAAGATAGCCAGGTACAGTCCAGCTTATTCAACTTCCTCAGTCAGCCAGCTTTGGAACATTCCCTCCTCACTTTCTGCTCAGACTACTTACCCAAAGGTCACCAGTCAAGTGGCTCTTTCCAACAATTCCTTAGTTGCTTTTGTCTGAATTTTAAAACATATTGAACCCAAAAGGTGTTAGACCTACACTTTTATAACCTCTACACAGGGAGAGGTATCCTTAGTACCTTGCAGTCTCCTGTACCCAGATGACTTCCAAAATGCCTTGCCATCTCTAACCTACTAATCAAGCTCCAAATCTGTCACTTTAAACTCCCATTGGTCCCTGAAGGTTTTAAAAACTAGATGTAGCTTCTTATAATTTCAACATTCAATTCCCCCCAAAATCAAAATAAAACAATGACCAGCATAAAAAATGACCAACTTTCTTGTCCTATAATCTAGATCTTCATCTTCTCACCACTTGTTAATCTGGACTGCTATAATAAACATACCAGAGATTGGCTGGCTTATGAAGTATAGCAGTTTATTTTCTATGGAAGCTGTGAAGTCTCAAGTCAAGTTGTTGGTAAATTCTGTCTGATACAAGGGCCTGCTGTCTCAAGGCAGCCATTTCTCATTGTGTCTTCACACAGTGGAAGAGATAAAGGAGTATCTGGGGCCTCTTTTATGAGGGCACAAATTCCATTCATAGGACTCAGTCCCCATAACCTAATCACTTTCCAAGAGCCCTGTTTCCCAATCTCAACATAATTCAGGTAGGGATCTCAACAAAGAACTGTAGGGAAACACAAACATTTGGACTATAGTGCCACTCATCAGGACTTCCAAACAGTGAATTCCAGATCATTCCAATTGTTTATGTAGTTTTCTCTCCCTTCTTTCCTTTATTTGCCTGTCATCAAGTCCTACAAATCTAGGAACAATATTTCAAATCTGACATTTTATTCCATTCTTGTGAAATTCAGTCTAATTCTGCTACTTCTGAGCTCTGGTACCCTGGACAAGATGCCTGTGCCTTCTAAGTCTCTATTATCTCCTCTCTAAATTGAAATACTAGCCTTAATGTCAGGAGTCCTGCAGAAATTAAAACAGCATAAGTGACTCAGCACAATGCTACATATGTAGCAAGTGTACCACAAATGACACATAGCTGCATTATCCTTGCACTTTTTCTGTAATTCAATCTTTCTCCAACAGTCAAGAAGCACCTGAAAAAAAAAAGAAAAAGAAAAAAAAAAAAAAAAAA
>PVKA01027416.1:2500-30567 GCA_004027165.1 Ctenomys sociabilis
CTCCTTCCTACACCCACTTGCCTAATTCACATACACACACATATACACACACACACACACACACACACACACACCTATGCATGCACAGACACACACACAGCAGGGGAGATAGCGTGGTAGTGTAAGCATTTGCCTACCAAGTTCGATTCCTGGTACCACACGCCGTGTCAGCCCTGAAATTGCGGGCACACTGTGCCTGCCACCCTGAAACCAGGTGTGCTGGCACATGCCTGTAATCCCAGCACTGATGAGGATCACTAAGAGTCTGAACTGCTTAGTGAGATCCTGTATAACACATACATATATTTTTAAAATATAATTTTTTAAAAAATTAAAAGACACACACACCCATGGCTTAAAACACACACAAATTCATCCTCTCATTGTCTGAAATGGGCTTTTTAGGGCTCAGTTTATGATGCTGACAAATCTAAGTTCCTTCTGGAGTCTTTGCAGGAGGATCCTTTCCTACATGCCCTTGCCAACATCCAGAGATGTCCGTATTCATGGACGAAGTGTGCACCACATGGACTCGGTTCGCGATGCTACATGTCCTTCTCTCGCTCTGTCTCCCCTTGGTCCCTCACATAAACCAGGATGTTGGCTCCACCTCACGACCCTTAACTTAACCACATCTACCAAGCACTTTTCATCACCTGAGGTTCTGGGTGGGGGGCATGGATAATGTTCTGCAAGAGTGCTTGGTCACTGTGGAGGTTCTGTGCCCAGTCACATGCCCCAAGAAGAGGCACCTTGATCCTACCTCTCAGCAAATTTAGAAGTGACATGCCCTGACGCCTGCAGCCCTCTGAGGCTACCCAGTTAGAGAAGCTGTGGTGGTGTTCTGGGGTAGGTCAGACGTGAAGATGTTCATGGCATGTTAGAAGAAAGGAGTCTGGAAAGCCCCCGTGGTGCTGAGAATTTCATTCCTCGTGACAGTATCAATTTTGATGCTCCTCCTTCTCTAAGAGGATGTGGATTTGGTTCAGCTGTCTCCAGCTCGCTTGGAGGAGAACTCTTGCTACAGCCCTGGTGAAGTCTTCCTACTCTTTTGCCGGTGCAGGTCCTCCTGGCCTGCCACTAGGCCCCACAACCCTAAATGGGGCAAAGTTGTGCCTGCGATGCTTCAGAAGACATCGAATCCTCAAACGTGTGGAAGCAGAACACATCTCCACGTAAAGTCTATTGCACACACAGAACTGGTGATGCTAGCACCCTCCCAGGAGGCCTTGCCTTTTCAGATGATAAGAGTGTGAATAGGATGTATGAATACCATACCGCACATATCCACCGATAGTGACAAAAGTAACTGACAAACTACAATATGAGAGAATAATATGCAGCTTTTAGTACTAACACAGGTGCTGAGGTGAAGTTGTCTGTGTCCAACACAAGCCCGTAATGCTACGCTCTGGATATCCAAATGATAATTCCTTATGTGCTCGTATAATTTTTAAAAATGGTCCCTCATGCAGGAAAACATTTCTCTCCTGTATCTTTCCACTCACCCTAGACATTGGTTGGGTCACCAATCATTACCATAAGATATGAGGGTCTGGGCTATGGCTTAGAGCTCAGTTTCTCTAAGAGATCAATTATGATTGGAATTTGTGAATCCTCTCTCTTACACCTCTATTTTTTTATCTTGGAAATGGAAATTTTAAAATAGATATTTTTTTCTTCTGAGAAATAGCTATTCATGTTTGTGACCTAAGTTAGAGCACTTTTTAACATATATTAAAGGCTCAGTACATAACATAATATCTAAATCTGGTTTAGAGCTGGTTACCATATATTGTCTGGAGAGTTCATTGGAAGTTTCTTGAATAATAAAGGACCAAGAAGGAGGAGATGGTTGTATGGGTAATAGGTCCATACACATACACATGCAAGCATTATGCATTGCTCCACTGTGACCCCAAACCCTCAATTAAAATCAGAGGTCTCTTCTATTGCATGTGTGCTTAGCATGGCACTCATTTCAGTTCCTAATTGTTGTTGGGTGGTTACTGAAACAGTAGCTGTACCAGCCAGTCAAGCTCAAAGCTCAGTGTGAGGCAAGACTTGGGTCTTACAGCTCACCATTGTATTTCTCACCACCCATGTGCCCCCAGAAGATGTGTAAATATTTAAGCCACTGGGCAGAAACTCAATCTAATTCATTGCTGTCATTCTGTGATAAAAACCACAGGATGATGTCATGCACAACTGTTGGGAAAAGAGTCTTAATTTCCTGTTTTAGGCCAAAAGATGTCTCCATAATTATTTATTGCTTCTTGCTTCAAGCCTAACTAGAGTTCCTAAAGGTAGCTATGGCAAACTTTGTCTTCCTTTTGAGAAATAATAGAACAGAACTCCCAAGAAAGAAATTGTCTTTCTCAAGGTCATAAGGTTAATCTAGATTAGAAGTAAAATACAACGAAGGTCATTTGCATCTTTTAGAATGATAATAATAAAAATTTGTTGATGATTATCTAGTAGGCAAGAACAGGCTAACACAGAGAGTCTACAAAATTTGCACAATTAGTAATTGGTCATTGTTCAAGCAGAAATAAAACCCATGGCTGTGTGGCTAAGAGCCAGAGGTATAAAGCACCATCCGGTACTGTCTCCTTTCCCTATGATTTTATTTCCAGAACAAAACTGTGACTCCCCTGTGCCCTTTCTTGACAACTAATGAGTTTATTGCCTTATTCCCCAATGTACAAAGTCCTACTTGCTTTCACTTTTCCTATTTTTACTCTCTTCTGACCTCAGGGAATAAAGTTTAGTAAAGCTGGGGCACCCGCTGCCTTCCCTGGCTGGCAGAAGAAAAGCAAAGATTGCCTCTAGTCACCATCATCTCAATGTTTGTGCTTTGGAAAGAGTCCAGAATGAGTTTTCACAGGACAGGGGAAATTATCCAAAGCACGACATGTTTCGACAGTGATACCTGCCTATGAATATCTTGCCGTCAGCAGTAGTCAGTACATAGCCTTTAATAATCCCTGTGGTATATACGTTAGTGGAGGGCGCCCAGCATTGCTTCTGGGATTGTGACATATTTCCACTTCCAGATCTACTTAGGACTTCAGCTTGTATCATAACACCCAAAAATGTTAGAGCTGAATGAGAACATGGAACAAATCCCGCAGAACACAGTTTTTGTGTCACGGCTGTATCTGTTACACTTGACATTATGTCCAACACATAGAAGGTACTGAGTCAATATTTCAAGTGTGGTGAATGAATGGAACTTCATTGTATAGATAGGGAGACAAAGGCTCAAACAAGGAAAGCAAGTTTTCTAAGCATCACCCAGAAAATCATAAGTAAAACTCAGGTTTTCCAAGGTGTGTTGTTCTGATTAGTTTTAGCCTACTACTTCGGCAGCCATTCTTTCAGGCCTTTTTTTTAATATGAAAAACTGAGAAGAGAACATAAAAGGGTAAAATGTGGTTCCTGATTTCTCTGTCCACTGGGGCAAACAGGACGAGATGGCAAGCGTCAGGATAGAACGCAATCAGTAATGCATCCTAAACCACCTGACACATACCCCCTTCAAAGTATACTTATAAGACTAGATTTGTGGAAACCTTTTACAGTTTGGGGAAATATCAGCATTTGCATGCCTATCAACATCTTGGACAGAAACCAAACTAGAATATATCCATATAAGAACATATTATGTAACTATAGAAATTTATGGAATGATCGACAGATGCTGATATAGAAGAATTGCTATCAACACTGCAGGCAGGGAGACTCTTGAAACCATGCATAGGGCCAGGGAGATGGCTCAGTAGACTAAGCGCTTCCCTGGAAAGCGCAAAGGCCTGAGTTCAATCCCCAGTTCTGAACAAAAGAAAAAAAAAAAAAGAAAAGAAAATATGCATAAAGCATATGCCCATTTATATACTTTGGCTCATAAATCACAATCTTAAATCCTATGGGTAGGTTTTATTCTGCATGTATGTATCTTATAGATACTTGGCTTATAAAAGCATTTATGAAAATTTAGAGTTCAATGTCAATATCTATAAGTCGGATTCTTTCACTGAAAGAAGTCCAGATTTGGGGACAGGTATAAGAAATATAAGCATCTGGCAATACTGGGGATTTGTGTTTGTAGAGAAGCAGCAGCAATCAATGGAGCAAGGTGTGGCTGCCGCTATAAACAAGATGTCTACCATTGGCTATTTGCATCAGTGCATGGCGTCTGGTATTTAGTTGTGCCCCTGCCTCTGTTGCTAATGAGAAGGGTTAGGATCACCTGGACTTCGCACGAGGAAAGGCTTCTGCTGAAGGAAAGGAGTAAGATCTCTCATGAAGATCTCTCCCTCTCATGGAGGGAAGTAATGCTTGTATACAATGAAGAAACCAAGCCAGGCATGGTGGCACACACCTGTGATCTCAGTACAGAGGAGGCTGAAGTAGAAGGATCACTGTGAATTCTGAGACCAGCCTGAACTGCATATGAGACTCTGTGTCAAGAAGACAAAAAGAAATAAAAATTAAAAAGAAACTATAACTACCAGGGAAGAAAAATTAGAAACTTCAGATAATATTTAGTGCAAAGTTGGAAAGATGATAATGGCTTGAGCATTTGGGGTCCCAGGAGAGGGCATGCTCATAGCAAGCACTCTAGCTTGTTATTTCTTTTCAAACTGGCCCCCACACTCATGTGCTCTTGAGAGAGCACAGGGGCTTCTTTACCTATAGAAACTATGGCTTCTGTCCTAGGTCTGCCAGCCCTGGGAGAGTGTCCTTTCCCCCAAGGCAAATAAATTCCTGTAAGCTCAGCTCCCAGGTAGCTTGCAGCCTCTTACTTATCCACAGGGAACTTTATATAGCTTCAATTTTATAAATTTACAGATTATATAGGTGCAGTATGATTCTGAAAAATATCCTAAGTTAGGTGTTGTGAGAAGAACAAAAGGGAGAAATAGACTTGTGAAACGGCCTCATAGCTTCGACCTTGGCTAAGGCACTATAGGCCTTATAGGCTTTCTGTACGTGGCTCGGCACACGCTTCAAAGGTAGATGACCCAGGTGCTTCTAACAGCATTAAAGCTCTAAAATGGGTTGTGATGTCTGGATTGACTCATCAGGAGATTAGAAATGCACTTGAAATGGTTTAACGTTGCCTTTGTTTTGTGACTTCTATAGGCAGTCTTACCCAGCACATGGACAGACCGCTTGGCAAGCTTGCCCCAAACCATCATCACAGAGATCATTCCTTGTGAGATGCATTTTTCTGGCCCATTTGAACTCCACAGCCTAGTACAGGGCAATAAGACAATAAGTACAAATGCAGACAAATGCTGCCCATCTCTGCCCTGAATTTCATACTTATATTAACACTATAATATTAATACTATATTAATATATTTATATTAATATATTATTATATAATACTATAGGATTATATTAATACTCTAATGTAACAAAGGCAGGATTTTTGAAATCACAGCTGAACAATGAGGAAATTTGACATAGTCTCAAAGAAACCACTAAGATGTACTCCAAGGAGGGCTTTCAAACTGCTTCTGAATCTTGGTTTACCTGTTATAAAACTCATAGTGTGACTTCAGGAAAGCTCTTTCACCTCCCGAAGCCGCAATTTCTCATTTGTTTTCTGGGTATAAGTATTCACCGGCAGGGTCCAGTAAGGCCAAAATGGACTTGCCTGCCCACATTCAGCTTGTATCACAAGAGTGATTTGTTCAGAGGGACAAAGAGGCCTAAAGAGGATTTGGAGAAGGGGGTGAGCAGGCTGGTGTTCATTCGGATGACATTTCTGATAGCACACGTGGCTGGGCTAACAGCTCCACTCACTCCATAGAACTAGAGCCCTGGAACAGGCTTCCGGGACACAAGAGGTATCTGAGTTTGACTCCTGGCAAATTGATTTTAAACGTTTTTGATATATTCTAAAGGAGATATCTAAAAGACAGAAATCAGGTCATCGAGATAGCTCAGCAGACTAAGCGCATGCTTAGGCAAGCGCAATGACTGGGGTTCAATCCCTGGCACCATATGCTATGCCACCCCACCCATGGGCATGCTGAGATCACCAAGACAGAGTGTGGTGGTGCACACCTGTAATTCCAGTGCTGGGGGGCGATAAAAAGAGGGAATCACTATGAATCCTAACTGTGTGTTGAGACCCTGTACCAACTACAAACACACACATAAAACAAGGGAAAAGAAAGGAAAGGAAAAAAGAAAAGAAAAGACAGAATTCAGGGCCTTACCTGTTGGATTTGTACATTTCTTTGCTTGCTTGCTTGCTTGCTTGCTTGATGGCTTGATGGCTTGATGGCTTGTATTAAAATAACACTCGATCTAATAAATGTACAAGTGTTGCCTCACTGAAATTTAAGTGGTGTTTTAGGACATTGACCTGAGTGATTATTGAAGAAGGAAAGTCACCTAGTACATCATAGGGAGGCTAGCATTTCCCCCAAGTAATCAAAAAATACTGAGATGTTACTTGCAATGAAACAAAAATCTATATAGTACAATAAATAATTTTTATGAAACACAATATATATATTTTAAAATCCTGCACAATACATCTACCTTCTACTTTCCCTTTCCTGTGAGATTGACAGAGATTTATTAAAAGCTTTCTGAAGTATGGTCCTAAGGGGAGTTTGTTTAATTTTAAACTCAACATCCAATTACCTTATTGGACGAAAGAAACACCTTAATTTTTCCCAAGTCCTTCTTATTGATCACTTGTAAATCTGGTTTTGTGCCATAAGTTTTTAGATTTTCTTGTGTGTCCACAGAGCAAATGCAGACCTCAGGAAGGCCCATATCTTGCTGAGGTTTCTTAGTTAATAGTTGTCCAATAAGAAGCCTTTGTTCCCCCAACTCCTCCTTTTGGTTTCTCTTTTCCTACCTGCACTGATTAAATGATACCCTTCTGTGCAGAAAAGCAGACAGATGATAGACAAGCTCAGCTGTATTCTGCACCAGGTTCTGCAAAACACCTTCTGAAATTGCCTTCACCCTGCTGCCTGCTTAAGTCATCCAGAAAACAATGCAATTCATGGTTTAATAAGTTTACACTCCAGTCACACCTATTATCCAGGGCTATCAAATCATTCTACCAATGTTAATGAATTTTGATGATGTCCCTGCAAAAGAGATTGAGGGTACATCTTACTAGTGTGACTCTGGGGCCATTTTCCTGAGGATGTTGATCTTCAAGTGGACTCTTGTCAGAGAAAGGAGCCTGTTGAGTTCTGCAATTAGTCCATAAACCCACCCCTCTGAACAGCCCCATCCGTCTCAGACACAAACCACTTTTATTTCAGTGGCATGTTACCATTTTAGAAGCCTCCTACATGTCCATTACTGATTCTTTCCAACCACAGCCCCAGAAAGGAGGGAGTCACTTCCGGTTTACAGTGCAGGAATTGTTCCTGGTAAAACTAAAGTGATCTTTCCAAAGGCCAGGCAAGACCCAAGGCCCATAACCAGGGAGTCATTCATACCTACTTGTACCAAGCTCTCAGATGGGGTGGGGAGTCCGGCAATAAATACATAGACATGATCCCTTCTGTGGTGGATTTGGAACCTGTATCCATGTTACCTTAGTTGAGTACTTACACAGTTTCTGACCTCCAGGAAAAGAGGACGGGGCCTAAGACCATTATAAATGGTCTTGTAAATGATAACAGTCACATTTCTCCTTCACACATCCTAAAATCATGTCACAGAACAACAGATGATTTGCAGCAGAGAAAATGGGACTAACTGAGTCACAGGCAAAGGTTAATTCTCCCTCTGTGAAGAAAAGATATTGTGTGTGTGTCAGCAAGCAGGGCTCATGCAGGAGAAAGACGACAGAAACAGCGAGGTCCAAGGCCTACCAAGTACTGTGCACTGAGGAGTCCTCCAAACCGGAAGCCTCTCCAGACTCCATTCCTGGAAACCCCTGGGGCTTCACACCCATCCCCAACACCTTGTGAGCTGCATCACCATAGAAACTTTTTGGGGGCTGTATCCTCAACCACACATCCAACTAATGGAACTGCACAACTTCCTTCGCAGCTGGGGAATGTAAAATGAATCTTACATTTAATCAGACTCACAGCATTGACATTCAAATCAAAAGGCTTTGTTAGGGCTGCGGGGAAAATGGAGTGTCATTTTGCCAGCACAGTGTTTCAGTCAGAGCTGCATCCTTCTGGCTTTGAAGTGCTAAGTGAATGGTAAAGAGAAAAGCTTTTTTGCTTCAGGGTCCGGGAGGGGGGGAGAAAGGAAGGAAGGGACAATATCTGGATGAATAACAGGGAAATGAATAAATGCTGCTAAATCAAATTCAAATTCAATGCAAATGCTGCTGAAAATCCCTGGCTTGTGATTTTTCTGTTTTTTTTTTTTTTTCTTTCTTTTTCTTTTTGTCTTTTAAAGAGGCGGCAGCATTTATGGAAATAGCCAGCCTTGGATTGGGAGCCCCACTCTGCACTCACCGCTTCTGAGACACGAGGCGAGCCACTCATCCCTGCTAACTTGAATGTCCTGGATCATAAAGCCAGGTACCAACCTCATGCCCACCCGAAGCCTTTCTGAGGGGAAAGGCACACATGCATGCACACACAGAGCACGCTGCATAACGCCTGACACACGGCAGACACGGAGGCAGTCCTTTTCCTTCCGCTTCACTCCTTGCTACTCAACTAAACTGGTGCCAACACTGGGCAACATCATAATATTCTAAGTGCCTCGTGCACCTTGCATTTGAACTAAGGTAAAAGCAGTTCTGGGATATTTGTGTAGACATCCCCATTTTATAGCTGAAAACACTGAGGCCCAGATAACTTAACAATGATTCAATGTTATCCTCTTCAGCAGTGTACATGCTGGAACAAGACAGAAACAGCATGGCTCTTAAGCAAGGATGACATAGAAATTGATGAAGTATGTTCCATCCTTTAAAATATATATCCAAAATTTCCAACTGAGAGAAAATCTTGACTACCAAGCCTTTCAGTAGTGGAGCATTTTGTAGCACAGTCACCCAATCCTCATTTGATTACTAAGGGGAATCTACCTCTATCCAATAACAAATGCTATGGCTTTATTGTCCTACGGCATTAACTACTTTTATGCATATATCTTATCCATCTTATTTCTGAGGTTCCTTTTTCCTGACCAACTACACACACCAGGTCTCAGACACTTCTTTGACTAAGTTTCATCACCCCTCTGGTTCCTTCACTGAGAAGATAATAAATTTATGCTGCGTGCTCACAACATATTTATAGGATTTTATTCTTTGTGAGGGCTGAGAGAATGGCTCGGAAGGTGCGTGAGCTACTCCTTCTGACTGTAGTTTCTACAGACTTCATTCCTTCTGTATCACAGAAACCAGAGCTGGGTTATGAAAGCCAGGGCCCTGAACTCTAGACTGCAAATGAAGACAGCAATTGCAACGTGATTCAGTGCAGTGTGTACAGGAATCAGGAACCAGGAAATGCTTTGGAAAGCTAAGAGGCTGTGTGCCCCTATTCCTCATTTACAGGAGGTGAGAGCAATGGGGGTGGATCTCACAAGGGAGGAGACTTCGCAGATGCATAGCCTTCAAGATGAGCAGGTTTCCTGGCTCTTGTCCTACATGGAAGACAATCTCTAAGAGCTTTTTGAGATTGAGAATAAAATAAAGAAAATAATAGCAGTGTTGATCATTGATGCTGATCTTTCCAAAGCCCTTGACTCAATGGCAGCTTCAGGTCAACCCTACGAAGCCGATATGCTGTGATCTCCATTTTCATAGGAAACTGAAGCAGAAAACCAGCAGTTTCTCCAAGGACATTGAACATGCAATGCATGTTCAGTGCAGAGCTGAGTTTGGAGACAGCTCAGGCTACAAGGCTCATGCTCCTCTGCCTTCTGGTTGGGTATCAGCGTGGTCATGAAGGACCCCAGTTCTGGGCCTTGGCTGGTGTGCACAGTTTTGGCTCAGTCCCCTAGCTTCAAGGAGAATAGCTATTTTTATTCCTGCTTGACTTATGAGAAAGCTCAAATGAGTAAGCGACTTGTCATTTGGGAAAGGGTACACGGGGGAGACTTGGAGGTAAAAGTATTGCACTTTAAGTCTCTACATTGTTTCTTTCTGGTGAGGCTATGACTGGATTCCTGATCCTTCTCAGATATCCTATACCTGGACCCAGAACCAAGTGCAGAGAAGGCTGAAGGGCTTTTTCCTGCCATCTCTTTATGTGGAGAGAGATGCTACAGCTCGGGCCTATGTGTCACCAGTTCAAGATGACAAAGAAAGACAGAAGGGAGAAATGGAAAGAAGCTATAGGATTTATCCTCACCATGCACAGTGATTTCACCCTTCAGGCTTTCACATGATTTCTATCCAGCCTCCTCCACTCACTGTGCTCAGCCTCACCTTCTTCATGTCTCTACAGATGCAGCTTACAGAGCACAGTGAAAAGTGGCCTGGCTCACACATCACACAGCAGAACAAGGAGACAGGAATAGCCCTGGGCCTACAGTGTCAGTGTGTCTTGTCTGAGCTCAGCCTACACTTTGCTTGTACCTCCGCTTCCTCACTGGTGCACGGGCAGGTTGGCCTGGCATGCTAGGGCTTCAGGGAGTGTATTTGTGCAGTGAGTGACGGAAGAAAGTGATGCCAGTGAGAAGGACCACAAGGAGGAACCCTACTTACCCTTTCACAGAGATGGACTGGGAGAAATGTACTACATGGCATGGCAAGAGCTGAACATCTGCTTCTTCTAAGTTGAGACAGAGGTGGTCACCTGCTATGTAACAGAAAGATCATCCAGAAAACAGATGGGTGGAAAAGTGGGGAGACTGGCTTCTTAGCACTCAGGCACCCCTGCTGTGTTATGGTACAGAGGCACAGGAATGTCTGCCAGCTTGCCCTAGACCCATTGCTGGTTGACTCTGCACAGTCCTCCCCAGACAGTGCCATGTAAGACCCTGCCCCTCATGGCAGGACCCAGCTCTTCCCTCCTGAGCACAGAGAATCATAGATCAGAGGCTGGCCTTGGCCTGGCAGCAAGAAACAGGGTGTTCGAACAAAGCCATTTTTTTAAGCCTCCTATAATCTATAAGTGAGAGGTAAGGTAAGCAATGCTCATAGATTTAATATACTCATGGGCCTGACAATACATTGTCTCTTGTAATGCTTAACTGTCCCTATAGGACACATTCACCCTCTAGACGGTTGAGGGTACAGACTCCCAAGCTAAGCTCTTCGCAGGTAATCAGACATCGAGGATGCGATTGCCTGTCTCTGAGTCTGCACTTTCTCCCAAGGGGGCACATGCACACAAGTGCAACTTCTTCCTGCTCCGGGCCATGCGCTGTCCATCCCTGCCTGTATTACTTGTCCTTACTGGCATTATTTCTCCGACTAGCTTCAGGGAGACTCCTAAAGGACTAGTTTTCATCTTTCCCTTCAGTCCTACTATGTTCTACTAGAAGCTAAAGTGATCCTTTAAGGATAAGTCAGATTGTGTCATTTCCCATGTGAAGCCCCGATGGTTTCCCAGCGTGCTCCTCAGATGAGTCCTCACTGCCCACTTCCAAGCCTGACCTAACTTCTTGCTGTCTTTACAGCTTCCTTTGACTCCCTTTTCCCTTTATTTGCCCTGCTCTCCTTTTGTACACATCTTGTTTCAGTGATCTTTCCTCAGAGAGGATGGTCCTGACTGCCCGCCTCAAGTTGTGCTTTTCTCCCCTCTATTGCAAAACTATTTTTGTTAATATTTATTACTGACTAAAATTAAAGTTTACATTTATGCCTCATTTATCTCCTTTCCTATATGGACCTTTATTAGATCAAGGAAGTGTTTTTGTTTTTGTTTTTTTTTAAGGATCTGCAGGATATTCAGGGTCTCACTACTAGACCAGACTCATAGTGATCTGCCTGTTTACAGTTCGCAAGAGCTGGGATTACAGGTGGCACCACCACACCCAGTCTCAATTGCCATCTCAGTATGCTCTGGGGGCAGTGCAGGGCCCCTTGCCCCTGCGCCTGCTTTCAGGTGCTTTAATCTGCTGAGCTATTTGGCCCACCCTAAGGAGTTTTTCATTTATTTCTGTGTCAGCAGTCCTCCACCACCCAGCCCCCTGAAAGAATCCAGGAGCCATTAAGGATTAATCATTTTATCTGGTAGTTGAATACAGTCATTTATTCAAGATTTTCACTGCCCTAAGTTGATTTACTCAGCAATGAAGACTGGTAACAGAGGAGTGAAAACATGAGGACATTCTGGAGGAAAAGCTTATTTGAATATCTTGCTCCAGACAGAAGGTGGAAATGTTCAGGTCCCAAGTCTGTCCCTCTGTGTCCTAAGACCGATCCAGATGGCCTTTCAGAGAACTAGCTTTATTCTGGAGATCTGCTGCCATCCAGGGATATTACATAGCTTATACACATGGCAAGCTCTCACCTACCCAATCGTGGGGAGGAAGAGATCTTGACTAAACTGGCTATTTTAGTTAATAAAATACAAATCCTCCAACTCTTTTTTATTTGTTTCAAGCTTTGTGTAAATGAAATATTTGGTGAAATATGTAAAATGCAACTCTTTTATGACGCAAAGCATGAGATTTAGGTGCTAATCTTAGGGATCCTCCAACCTGACCCATATTGAATAACTAATAGTTAGTTAGTCAGGGTCCTTTGCCTGAAATGATGTAGAACTGGAGAAGGGGAGAAAAAGTAGGCTGTCCCCAGCCCTTTGGTAACGGGCACATCAAAGCTGAACTAAGCCCAGGATTAACTTCATTCCTTGAATTTCCTGCCTCTTGCCCAAGAAGCTCATAAATAAATGGTTTCTAATATAGAGAACTGGCTCTTTCTCTGCACAGCAAAAAAACAAATTGGTGACCTCTTGAGTACTAGGCTCATCTGCGCCTACCCCATGTCAGAAAATTATTTTCTTTACAATTGTAGAAGGTGTGCATTCCTCTCCGCATGCATGTTGTGTACATGTCCATTTCTGGAACAAAACTTCTTAGGGAATGGACATTATCTTGCTCTTGTCATCACTAGTCTTAATACTAGGCCTGGCACAAAGCAGGTACTGGATCGATATTTATTTAATGAATGGATAAATGGGTGGACCAACTCACCTGTCTTCTACTTGTATACAGATGGATGTTGACTTTTCCTATCATGATGCCTTCCAGCTCTTTATCAGAACTGGACATCCAAGACTTTATAGCACCTAGAAGTGGAGAAGGTAATTCATCTTTACAAACAGCAATATTGACTCTCAATGGTGTTATGGCTTTCTTAAATTTGTCATCCTAGATGCAAGCTGAGCCTAGCAAATAAGCCTAACAGCTTCCCCATGCAGCTCATGCATTCTGAGATTGAGTCCCATGTACAGGGTGTGGCTCTTGCCTGAATAAAAAGCCAGGAGGGTTGGGAGCACAAACCTGTAGCATTCCTGCCCTGTGGGGCTGGTTCACAGCCTGTATCTGGGGAAGCAGCAGGTCACACTACACCAGCTTGTAACCTCTTTTTCATTCTTCTATTCCACACCACCTCAGACTGTTCTATAATCTATGACCTTTGACACTACATAATCTTATGAAAGGACACATTTCAGCAATGCCAAACCTCCATTTCTTGTACCTCAATGGTATAACAAGGTGAACAGAGCCTAGGTTCAAATCTCCACTCTGTCATGGATCTGAAATCCTCAGTATCCTTATTTATAACATCAGTAGCTGTGAGAATTCGATAAGACAAGGCACATAAGACTTTGTGAGCTGAGCCTGGCACTTGCCCATCCACCTATACTATAACCATTCTGGGAGGGGCAATATACACCTTCTATCTTGTAGTTGCAGGAAATGGGGCTCAGTAACATTAAACAACTTCTTCAACAAGGAGATGTAATGTTCAAATGCAGGATTCTGTGACCTCAAAACCCAAAAATTAGGAAGCTACAAACCAAATGACTCACTTGCACCTTGAAGGACACTGCCATCTGGAACAGGACACTAGAGAAAGCCATGCTGAGCCCACAGAGTTAAATTCTCAATGCAATTCATGCTCAGAGGCACTTGAATGTAGTAAAAACTTTTAAAGGGTAAGAGCAATCCTTCTTGTCATCTGAGGGCCAGGGAAAAAGTATCTTCTCCTCTATTGAAATGGCAGAGCATCCTGGTAACAGCCACCTTCCCCAGGTTGACCCAGGTACACTAGGCTTTGATCACACCTGCTCTCCTGGGCCTGCACCCACCTCATCCACAGATGGAGATGACCAAAGGATGTGTTCTACATTACTGTACAATGGAACCTTGAATGATGCAAAAATCTGTCCAAAAGGACAGGGATCTAGAGCATCCTGTTAGTTGGACACCCCCCCCATTATCCTTGAGGGAAGTCTCTAAGCCCCCATACCAAGTCTTCTGTCCTTTGCTACCCTACCTCAAATGTTCTTTCCTGGAGGGCAGGGACATGATATTGCCCAAGGGAAACACTCAGTACCCTTCCAGCCTGCTGGTTTGCAGAGATGGTGGAGGAAGGGTCTTTCCAGGGAAACGGATGAGAAATCATACAGCGTGTGCACAGGAACTGTACAAGGTAAAAAACATTTTTTAAAAATCCTGAATTTTGTTTACTTTAAAGGAAAATAAACTTGCCTTAACAGATTGAAGCAGACAAATCCATTCCTTTTAGTGGAGGCAGGAACAAGATCAAAGCTATAAACTGAAGACAGGCACAAGAGGTCCGAGGCTGAGAATATCTCCCTGGTTGCTCTCAGGGAAGCAGGAATGAGACAACTGCACACCCCCGCCAAGTCTCCTGATGTGGCCTTGGTTCCCTCTGCAGAACTGTTGCCTTGTTCCTCTTCCAACATTCCAGCACACTCTAAACCCTAAATCAATGTCATCATCTTACCACTTCTGCCCCTTCTCAATTACCACCTCCACCTGAAGTCTTATTGCACAAGCTCTTGATTAAAGGACCCTCTTCTCTCCAAGATAAAAGGAATCCTCTCCTCATTCTCCAGACTCAGAAAAGCAATTTAGTTTGTCTGTTTTTGGTGTGTTTGTTTCTACGTCATGGTTTCAGCCACCATCCCAAGGTCAGAAACACAACTCAAGGACAGCCTCTTGACTTCCTGTCCCATGATCTCCCTTTCAAGTTCCAGAACACAGACCCTGAAGTGAGAATGAAAGCCAAAGGAGAAGATTTTGTTGCTTCCACCCAACTGTCAAACAGGCCACAAAAGAGACAGCAGAGGATTACGGGCCTCACTGTGAAGGGCATGTGTGTCCACAAGGGAGCAGCTCCACTGCACACAGTGATAACAGAGGTATCATCCCTCACCCTGCCAACTTCTAGGAGCACATATGAGGCTGCGCACATACAACTGAAAATATCACAGGATAGATATAAAACTCTGTATGCTGAAATCCTATAGGCAGGTAGGCAGGATTAGACCGAATATTTGCTTCAGGGATTTAGGATTGAGGTTTGATACCTAAGGATCAGTGTCTACTAACAAGAGATAATTCCTGAACTGCCCTCAATGACATAACTGTTTGTCTTCTTCCATCCCTCTTCTTCTGCTTGTGAATCTTCTGGTATGTTTCTGGTGTCAACCTTTCCTTCTTTGACCCAGGAGAAAGTAATTGAGCATTCCACCACTTCCGGTTTCCAGGACAGCATTCTGATTAGGCCAAGCTGAAGGTTAGCAAACTAATGCCCCATGGCCCAAGAGCAGTCAGCTACTGCTACCTGAGAGCAAGGGTGGATTGTACATTTTCAATTGATTGAGAAAAAAAATAAAACTTTATGTTTCCTGAGACATAAAATATATAAAATTCACAGCTGGCCAGATAGCTCAGAGGACTAAAGCTTCTCCTGCTTAGGCAGAGTGCAGTGGCCAGGGTTCCGTCCCTGATATGCCATGCCAGCCCCATGCCCAGGGTATGCTATGACTGTAATTGAGACTGGATGTGGTGGCACATGCCTGTAATCCCAGTGCTTGGGAGGTTGAAAACAGGAGAATCACTATTAGTCTGATCTACATAGTGATACTCTGTAGACCCTGTCCTAAATTTAAAAAAAAATGAAAACATATAAAGCTCAAATTTTAGAATCCACAAATATCTTATTGAGATATGTCTAGTATGATGTAATTTAAACAACTAACATGAACAACTCAATGTCTTTAGGGCATATTGACAGCTCTTTACAACTATTACCAAAAATAATTTTTTTCATCACACCAAAAAAAAAATCTCTGAGGTGATAGCTTAAGGTACAGAAAAAGCCTATGGATTTTTCATCTGTGGCTATGCCATATGCACACAGTTTTAATGGAACACTTGGGTAAACACATGTTGTTTATGGCTACTTTTATACTGTGATAGCAGGGTGGAGTTACTGACAGAGAACGTCTGTCCCCCAAAGCAATATTTCCTATCAGGACACCTATAGAAAAACTCAACAGGCTTCTAGTCTAAATCAATAAGAATTTGAACTTTCCATGAAGTCGGCATTTGGAATAGCGGTGAGAACCTGAGCTGGGCTCACCCAATTAGCCAGATGCAGTTTCTGCTTCCTAGCGAATGGGTTTCCCTTTTTAGGCCTCTGCAGGACACAACCCAATACCCCTCAGAAGCCATCTTGAGATGCAAAAGGACAACAATGAGGGTGGTGCAGTTGCAAAACAGAAAGAATATAGGTGATGCATTAGATAGAAGAGAACCATCCTGAGATCTACCTTTCTCTGGATGACCCATCATACGAAATGTTCTTATCCTTTTTTTATGCACTTAGTATGATGTCTGCAAGGTCTCACTACACAGGCAGGACTCTGTGACCCTCCTGTTTTCAGCCTCCCTAGTGCTGGGATTACAGGTGCATGCCACCATGCCCAGCCTCAGCCACCAGCTCAGCCTGCTCTGGAAGCGGGGCTGGCACAGCACTCTGGCTGCGGAGCCCCAGTCCCGTCACCTGCCTAAGCGAGCTGAAATGTTCTTGTTCTTTAAGACAATATGAAACCATTTGTTACCTGTAGTGAAGAGCAGCCTACTAGATAAAGCTCTTTCTAAAGACAGTAGCTGGGTGGCACATGCTGGCTTGAGCCAACATCGAACTCCCCTGGTTATCTGAGGGGGAGGCTCTTCAGCCACCCCCAGATCTCTTTTGGCTGCTCTCTTATCCTGTGCAGGCTCCTTACAAGTAGGTGGGCAGGGGTGCAGAACGCACTAACTCAACATCCTGGGTACTCTGTGTTCCTGCCTTTGCATCCAGCCTGACCAGTTTTGAGATACAGCTCTTGACCACTTTCATACATAGATAAATGAAACAGAGAAAAGAACAACACAACGGTGCTACCTGGAGTGGCAGTCATACACTGTGGAGTGGCACATGGAGTCGGATCCGCCTGTTCCCCCGCACTGGAGGCTGTTCTGTGGAGCAAGAACTGAGAGCTACCACTTGTTAAAGAAAGCAGGTAATGTAAGAAGATGTGCACTCTTCCCCTTCTGTTCTTCCTACTCCTCTTCTCTTATTTCTTCCTTTTCTCTCTCTCTCTCTCTCTCTCTCTCTCTCTCTCTCTCTCTCTCTCTCTCTCTCTCTGTTCCTTCCCTCCTTTCATCCTTTCTGCACTCATTAAGGAAGGTAAGCAGTTTTGCTATTTGAAATCAATGGTCATATTTCAGGTTTTTTTTTCTTCCTTGTGTTTTCCTGACACACTACTCTTACACATATAGTTTCTGAAGTCAAAATTTAATTTAACATTTTAAAATGCTCAACCATTATTCTCTTCCCCAGGGTATCCTGAAGCCTCAGATGCTCAGCAGCGTGGTTGTTCACTGTCAAGATGAAAACCGTTTTGAATTCAGAAACATACTTTAAGTTCAAACTGCTACACAAAAATATTGTCAACAGCTGATGCAGCAGCAATAACAACAAGTGGTGGGATTCCAGACCTGAGGATAAACCCCTGACCCTCACCAGCCTGGGTGTGGCATTAGCCAAGGAGTTGTCTTCTACTCGTTCTGGAGCTGGGGTCTCAAGGCTATCAAAGACATTTCCTGACGTCTCCTCATCCTTCCAAAGAGAAATTAGATAACCAACTTCTGTACTCCTCAAGTGTCTTGGTCCGTTCCTCCCATATAGCTCTCATGTGGATGAGTTTTTAAAGCTCTTTTACAACATTCCTCAACCAGCTAGTGAATGCTTTATAAGAAATAACTGTCTCTTTTTATCTCAGTTTCTCTGAATGTGATATAGCCTATCCATTTGATAGATAGTTTTCAAAGGAATGAATAAGCAGCTTTCATTATTCAGTCCATATAATAAAGTGGTTGGACCAAACTCGTGCCCCTTGCATCTCTCAAGTTGAATTTGCCTCTGATTGCTAAATGATCTGTAATAGAACTATTTGTGAAACCACAGCATATCATTTAGAAATTCTTTTTGACTGAGAGTGACAAATGCCCAAATAATAGTGTCTGAAGTAAGGCAGGAGTTCCTTTTTCTCTCATGTTGAAGACAGATGGAGGTGGTGCCCAGTCATGGGAGAGGTGGGACTCTGCTGGTCCCATTCGTCCTCTCTGCTCTTCTTACGTTGCTCTCCTGGCCCTCAGTGCCCACTGCCACCCTCGTCATTGAGTGTATATTTCAGGCGGCTGCAAAAAGAAATGAAAAGGACAAAAAACTTATTTCTTTGTGAGTCAACTTTTCTTCAAGTCCCTAGCAATGACTTACAGACATAATATGCATCTGAGATGGAGATGGGAAAGTATGAAGTGACAGCCAGGTGAACTGTCACGTCCAGCATTATACAGGTCTCTTGCTGAAGAGGAGGGGAAATGGTACTGGTGGCAGGAAGGGAAGTCTCTACCCTCCTCAGCAAGTGCCTTTCTGGTGTCAGCTTGCTCCAGAGGATCACAGCTGGCCCTTGGTAGCAGGCTCTTCATTCAGCTGAGTGACTTCCTCTCAGTAGCCACCAGGGGCATTGGGTGACATATCCACAGGGTGGCTGATTTGGTAGCCTTGACCTTAGATGGTCATAGGCATCAGTGTGTTAGCCAACAGTCTTAGGCTGTTGAAATGACCCTTAACAATATTTCAATGTAGCCATGAGAAACAAGCATTTTTCTCACCCTGAACTATAATATATGTTTTCCACCCTTTAAGAGGCAAGCATACAGGATGTTCCCATTGCAAAACCAAGTCTAAGAGCACCAGGACAGCATCATCTGACACCCACAGATTCTGAGCATGAGATGGTAAGTGATTTAAAAGGCAATGAATGAAATTCCTCAAAAGGATTCAGTTTAATAAATCAAATCTCTGCATGTCACATTATAAAACTCACATCTAGCTTTATATCTAATAAAAATTTTGATATCTATAGAAGGCTGCCAAACCAGGGCAAACACATGGGTGTCACTGAGCATATTTCTAGACACTCTTAGACATGGTTCTGTTTCTCCAAGGCTGTCAGAGTCTCCAATACATCGCTTGCTGTTATTTATGCTTCTAACAGGGCCTTAGGCCTCCTTAACAGTGGAATTTCAGATGCATCATCAAGCAGTGCGAGCAAGATTATTTTTAGGGGCCAAGCATTCTTGTTGTTCTACACAAAATCAATCTGCCTGCTTCTACAGAGAGCTTTGGCTTGAGATTCTGAGTAGTTTTTCATTTCGATTGCTTTTATATTTTTAAGAGAATATTGAACTGTTTCCACGGTGACATTTCATAATCAAAGAGTCTGGAACAAAAAAAAAAAAAAAAAAAATGCCATAGCAGCGAAGCTGGAGAAACAGCAGGTTTCTACATAAATCACCAGCAGTTTTGACAGAGCTGTCCAGCTTCGCTGTGCCGCCCACTCTGAAGCCCACAGACAGTAACAAGGACCTAAAAGACCAGGGTCAAAAGCCCCAGGGAAAGTTGCTGTCCTGGAAAATCAAGGCAGTAATAGAAAATTATTTATGTCTTTGAATAATCTTGAAATTATACGTCTTCTAGGGGCCAGGGAAATGGTGCAGTAGAATAAGCAATTCCCTGGCAAGCGCAAGGGTCTGAGTTCAATTATGGAGCTTTATCATTTTAATTTCTGACATGAAAGCAGCGACAGAACAAAAGCAAGGTGGGAAGACAAAGGAAAGCTGAATTTAAGCATGATGCGTTCCATCCCCCAAACACACACAAAGATGGCTTGTCAGTTCAGGTTAGACACTGTGAGAGACCACAAGCTAAGTCCCAGCTTCTGGTCCCCACTCTGCCGATAATGAGCAGAAACCTTGGATAAAAGAAAAGCTAATCACTTTGCCGACAAACACACAGAAGGAATGAGCATTTTAGAATACCTTGTGCTGCAAAATTGGGTTTCGCTTTCAAAAATGATTTCAGAAAAACACATTATGCTCCATTGTATAGCGAAATAAACTTAGAAAAGCTTGTGTATGTCCGTCTCCCCACTACAGTATCACATTTCTCAGTACTGCATTATAAGTTCCAGGAAGATGGATGAGGATTTTTAAAAAATGGAAGGTTTCTTGAATTTGATCAAATAATATATATGTATTGCATAGTCGCATTTGCACTTACAGATCTCAAATAATTAAGTTTTTTGTGGTACATACTTTGAAAAATCCTAGATTAAAATGATAATTAAAGACCATGGCAGTTTT
Organism: Ctenomys sociabilis; assembly: GCA_004027165.1. Taxonomy (NCBI): domain Eukaryota; kingdom Metazoa; phylum Chordata; class Mammalia; order Rodentia; family Ctenomyidae; genus Ctenomys; species Ctenomys sociabilis. The sequence goes on from PVKA01027416.1 coordinate 23,156, forward strand.
TAAATACTGGGGATTTATGGCTTGCTAATGCTTCATTAAGTGGCGCATCAAGCCCGCTACCACGCTGCGACAGCTGATGTTCAGATGATGACCTGAGCAGTTTCCAGATCCTGAAGGGCAGTCTGAGCCAACACAAAATGATTAAATTCATGCCTCTCACAGTTTAGGGCTGGGAGAATTTTTATCAGTAGCACAAATGTGCATTAGCACGCACTCATGCACGTATGGGGGTACCTGTGTGTCTGTGTGCTCTTGGTATGCACTACTAAACGGTAGACATTTTATACCTCATACACGTATGATGGTCCACATAAGGTGTCCATAGTGCAAGTCTTAGTTAAGCTCTGCTAGAGGGAAAATAAGGAGGCACCCCAAGGCCTTCTGGTATGTGTTTGCGGAAGGCTCCTGTCGGAGGCTCTATGCTGTCGGACGCATGCGCAGGCTCAACTGTCCACCAGAAGCGTGTCTAGAGGGCGCAGCTCTGGGGCTGCCTTGCATACTTTTCTCATTGCGGAGACAAAATACCTGACACCCAAAACTAAAGGAGAAAGGTTTGTTTGCTTCCCAGTGTGTTGCAGTTTCAGTCCTTAACTGGCTGGCTCTGGGCAGAGAGGTATGGCAGAGGGGCATCGCAGTGGGGCATCGCAGAGGAGAAAATAGTTACAGTGGACAGAGGGCAGCAAACAACGAGGGATCGTAACCAGATCTTTCTGCCCATTGATCTTATGAGGCTGCCTAAGGCGGCAGTGCTCACACCCTTCGTTCCAGTGCCTGGAGCCTAGCACTGCACCTTGAATCAATCCCAGCATCACTCACTCTAGATCCAGCCCCTCTGAAAGAGCCTCCCTGTGACTGCATGAGCCTTCTGGGGGACAATGCACACAAGCCACAACAGTGACTCTTCAAGTTATCTATCTGCACCTCAGTATCCTCATCTGTGAAATGGGAATACTAGTAGGCACCTCCTGGTGGTAAAAAGCACATGAAAGCTGGATGTGGTGGCACAGGCCTGTAACACCAGAACTCTGGGAGGCTAAGGCAGGAGAAGCACAATGTAAAAGCTGGGCAAACTGAGTCTCCACATATGTGCTGAGCATAGAGTTCAGAGGGAAGGCTCTGGGCTCAACTCCAGTACAAGAGTAGTTGGGGAGGTATGTGTCAACCACGTGGTACATTAGAGGGGCTTTTTAGGAACTTCTCAGTATGTCTTCTGCAGGCCTAAAGTATAACTTCTAAGGTTGGACCCCGTGTCACAATAGCAAAGGGGGAGTGCTGATTCCTGACATAAAATGCTTCATAAATCAATCCTAAAACTTAAACTTTGAAATAAACTAGTATGCCCCCACCTGCTAAGTCCATTGACAAAGGAATTGGAGTACTCTTTTCCTTTGTGCCATTCTAGTTATTTATTTATAAACCCCAGCTTTCATTCCCTCGAGAGACCTCCTGCAATGACCCTGAACACCAGGGACTTGTCCCTCTCTTTCTGTCTCTTCCTCACTCCCAGGCTTTGCTTCTCAGATTCTCCCCTGCCCTCTGCACCCAGGCTATAAGTGGATATCCGAGGGCAGAGACTAGGGCTACTTTTGCCTGCCAGCTTTCGCTCCAGTATTTAGCATGGTGTTTGGCATATAGAAGGTGCTGAATAAATATTTGAATGAATGAATAAATGTTCTCTTTCCACTTCCTCCTGAGAGCTCACTCCTTGCAAATTTTGCACCAAGTCTGTGAACCAGAAATACACTGCTTCTAGAGCTGTGCCTGTTCCCTACCCTGAGTGGGAATCTAAACAGTGACAAATGAAAGGTTATATCCCAAGGGCTTTGGGTCCACTTAGTTACAAGTGGGCTTTAATAAGGTGAGGAAAAAAAGAAGGAAGCCACACAAGACCAATCAGAAACCATCTTCGCTGCGTGGTCTTCTCTTGCTGTTGGCCACAAGCAGCTGCTTGCCTGGCTTGGCTCCCTTTCCAGGCTTTCTACCTGACTCTGCAGCTACCCAATTTTGAAGGATTCATCTCTGAAGGGCTCCTATTTGCCAAAGTCCTAACCTTTTCTCTGTGCAGTGATAGGTGTGACTTGACTGCCTGACCCCGGTCCTCTGCAGACACCCACAGCCCCCTGGTGCTGTGTTCCCTAGGGCTGGCTTTGATCCCTCTCCTCTCAACCTGCTGCCACCCATGTCCCTATGTGATGGAATGACTCACTCAACAATATTTGCTTTTGGAAACAGCTCAAGGGCAAGATTATGCCTGGATTTAAATATCCAAACTGCATTTCTTCACTGTTATGATGATGGAATTGGGTTCAGTGGAATTTTTCCAAACCTATGTGGTGGTACGTTTGGCAGTCTCTGCAGCTCTGTCAAGCACGACCATGGCCTTGGTTTGATTCGTTAGCTCTTCCTCAGCTGACCTTGGGTGACCACTCTGTTTCCTAGGATCCTTCTCCCTCAAACCGGAACATGGAGATCCTGGGAAGAAAGAATGCTAAATAAAGGCCAGTGGTGCTATTTACCTAGAGCAGATGGTGACAGAATCCCAAGCTTTCTCTCTGTACATTATTCCAGGAGAATTTTCTGGGTCTGATACAGCTCAGAAAGGATGGATTCAGATACATTCGCTCTCTGGGCTTGTCTACAAAGAGCGCGTTAAAACTCATTATTCGTTTTTAAAAATAGAGACCTGTGCCACGAGTTCCCCGGCTATGTTCATAGTATGTGCAGCCGCATCACAGTGGGAGAAGCCAGACTGAGCGTCTGCAGATTTTCAGGCTCCTCCTGGCTTAGAAGAGTCACTTAATTTCTCTGGTTCCATTTTCCTCATAATTTTGGCTGTTTACAGTTTCCTTATATTACCATGACTCTAATAATAGGCCAGACTTACAATAATATAAGCGGCAACAAAATCTCCTGTTTCTCTAGGATTCATGAGCATGAGATACTCCTCAAAGAATTCTGAAATATAAGTATTCATTCCCTGAATAAATAACTGAAACATAAAGACAAATCCAAGACCTTCTGAGAAACTTTGTTTTTTCCTCTGTGTTTTAGGTTAGTACTTTCTCTCTCTCTCTCTCTCTCTCTCTCTCTCTCTCTCTCTCTCTCTCTCTCAAACCTGACTTAAGACAGCCTCTGCCATGTCAGGAGTAGATTTATCTGGGTCCTGGGTGTCATAAAGTTCATGTTCTCAAATCCACCTTTGTTTACCTTGCATGTGGCACAAATCGGAGCAGGTAAAGGTGCTCAGTAAGTGTAAGAGGGGGACACAGCTCCAGCCACTAATATGTAAGTTCCAGAGAGGGCAAAAGACAGGCACTGTCTCTACTCCTCTGTGTCTAGACTCATGCTAGGCAAAGGTACTTGTTCGGTAGCTACTTGAATAGGTAAATGGATGAGCCTACAGAAAAAAACAGTAAAGAACCTACAGACTAAGTCCATATGGATAAAACCACCCAAAGGTCTGTGGAGCAGCAGCCAAAGTCAAGGTAAGCTGTGGATTTAGCACAGGCCCCTCCTTGGGCCCCCCAAGCAGCGAGGGGCTTCTGGCACCAGTGCAGGAGTTAGCGTGTCACTGGGCAGCTCACCCACCCTCTTTGAGTACAGCCACGGTGTAGGATAAGTGGACCACAAGCTGCTGCGAGGAATAAAAATGTACATCTCTTCTCTGAAACAAACAAGTCTCTCTCAGAAACTCAATTCTTTAGATGATTAGGAAACCCACGACGAGGCAGTCCAGGCGAGGCTCCTGTGCGTGTGCAGCCGGCAGGCTTGCGGGGCGTCGGGATTCCTTCTGGCCCCAACACACAGTGCTGTCTCAGCGAACTGCTGGAGCTGGGACTGCTACAGCTGTCAGCTCCCGGGCCGTGGCCTGCCCTCTGTAATCTGCACTCATTTGTCCTTCTCACTTCACATTTGTTTTCTGCTTTGCCTCGTTTGGATGCTAGGAATTAAAAGCAAGCATTGAGTAGTACTTTACATGTGAGCAGCTCAGACTTCTCCACTTGCCATTGACTTTCCAATAGGATTACTACTGAGAAAATTCAGGGTAGAGGCCCTTCGGGTTCTAGCAATTGAGAAAATTTAAAAGCTTTGGGGTTGGCAAAGACAATCCAAGCCTCCTACACCTTCAGTTATGTAACAGAAAGACATAAACAACAAAATCAGAAATTCCTAAAACCGTGTTTTATATTCAGAGTCAAGGGACAGTGAGATAGCTCAGTGGAGTAAGCACCTGCTTAGACAAGCTGGGGTTTGATCCCCGGCACCACTTGCCCTACAGGCCCCAACCCTGGGTGCACTAAGCCAGCCACAGAGACTGGGCATGGTGCTACATGCCTACAATCCCAACATCAGTGCTGGGGGTGCTGCAAACAGGAGTATCGCTGTGAGTCTGAGCTCCTTAGTGAGACCCTATACAAAATACATTTTTAAAAATATTATATTTGGAGTCAAGATTATTGCACATAATGCCATTTTGTGAACTTTTTAAAACTCATTCCTTATTGAGCTATAACTCTGAAATAAAGAATCCTAATGGGATGGGTACTGTACTAGAACAGATGGAGGGCTACATGATAGCTTTGGTGTCAGCCATGAATTTACCTCTCTTAGCTCTTTGAAATGGACAATAACATACCAAAACCATGTTTTGTAAACAGATTTAGCCACTTACCTTAGTAGAAGAGAGGAAGGGAGACACAGGCTAGACCTGAGAAATCCTAAGCTTTCCAGCCTCTTCGGATCTCAGTACAAATGTCTGTTCAAAGAAGATGGCAAAAATAAAAATGCTAATAGTGGTAGCCATGGCTAGCATCTGAAAATGTCCTGTGGGCCAAATACTGTGCGTCATGCTTTATAACAACTGGATCATTTAATTCTTACAACTCCAGCATGAGGTGGCAACTTTTTTATCCTCAAAATATCAATAAAGAGACATGGTTTAAAAGTGTTTTAAAAACTGACACTCCAAACTAGGTCAGATTCCCTTGTCATACCCTGTGTTTTCCTTTCATATCAATTATCAAAACTCCTACTTAACTATTTGTGTTACTTGTGCAAGGCCTGCCTTGTATGAGATTATAAACCCCATTAGGATACTTGTTCTGACTGTTTGCGTACAGTTGGGTTGCCTTAGTAATTACTGAATGGGCTTGATGTGCTCCTTGGTCCAGTAGCTGTAAGGACATGCCTGAGTCCATGAAGGCAGACACTAAACCATAATGGAGACAAAAAGCCAATCCTTGGGGCTTAGTTAGGGAGTGAGGGGTGTTGATAGCCAAGGGAGTTCCAGAAACAGGAGAGCCTTGGTAGACACACAACAGCCAGAGATAACTGGAAAGTAATATGATTCTATCCCCAGGCTATCAGCTAATGAACGAGATCTTGGTTCCTAGAATGCAGAATGGGTACACAATTGCATTATCCAGAATATTGCCTTATATGATTTCAGTTACAAGTGGTTCATTGTGGTCAAAAGAAATATCCAGAAATAAGCCATTCACGCACTTTAAGTTGCGAGGCGTTCTGCTTAGCAGAATGAAATCTCTCACTCTCCTGCTTCTGCCAGGTTGAGGTATGAATCGCCCTTTTGTCAGGTGTATCCCCCTGTGTATACTACCCAGCCATTAGTCATCACATCAATTGTTTTGCACTCAAAATTTTTGTGTTCAAGTAGCCCTTATTTCACTTAAAAAGAACCCCCCAAATGCAAGAATAGTGATGCTGATTATTCAGATATACCAAACAGAAGCAAAAAAAGTTATTCTTTTAGTAAAATGGTAAAACTTTATAAGTGGAGAATTACTGTATATAGGGTTCAGTTTTATCTATAGCTTTAGCATCTACTGAGGGTCTTAGACTATATTCCCTGCAGTAAAAGGAGGACCACTGTAGAGGAAAAAGCATCAGCTTTGAAACCAGAAAAGATCTAGATTCCAACCTAAGAGTGATAACTCACAGCTGTATCGTGTTATACTGTTCAGTCCAATCATTTTATAATGTCCTAAAATTACCTAAAAGCTAAGAATAAATCTTTCCTGGGGAAGCTGGCAAGGCACTGGCTGTTTACCATTTATTAGGTACAGGTTAGATGCACGTGTCAACACTTTACGTGCCATAGCTCACTTGTACCTCATAGTGACTCTGTGATGCAGGCATGTCACCAGCATTTTACAGAAGAACCCTGGAATCTGAGCGCCCTACCTGTGGCAGAAGCAGGCAAGAGCTGAAGAAATGCGTGCTTGTATGTCTGGAGAATCGGGCTGGGGGAGTGATGACTTCAGTCCTTTCTTTTCCCTGCAGATTTTGTAATGATCCCTTCAGCAAGGGCAGGACCATGCAGTCTCCTTCAATCCTGAACCCCAAGTAACCAGCTTCCTCTTAGGAGTTGACCTACAACGCAAAACTTGGCTTCCGTTCTTTCCAGTTCTAGATGATCTTAATGTTTGCTTTTGCTATTCTGATGCCACAGCTAATAACTAGTCCCACTTCCCTCCTCTACTGAGGTATCAAGAAAAGTTGAAAACCATGAGAGAAGCCATCAGACACTTTTGGGAACCAGAGCTTATTTGAGGCCATGAGAAAGAGAAGGAGATTGCCTCCTTTAGCCCTTATTGAATTCACAAACCTATAGGGCCCATCTCTCTCTCGTTTTTGATCAAACTGCATTGCAAAATGTTGTCTCAGCCAGGTGTGGTGGCAGATATTTGTAATCCCAGATCTCTGGGAGGCCAAGGCAGGAGAATAGAAAGTTTGAGCCCAGACTTAGTCATATAATGATGAAATAGCTAGCTCTAGAAACTGTAAAAAAGCAAGTCCATGTCCTCACAAAGTTGAAGAATAAAATTACAAACAAAAAAAGGAGAGACATTAGAAGAGTATTTATTCAAAGTATATGAAGAAAAGTTAAACAAATATCAGCAGCCCAAAGAGGCCCCAGAAGATGACAAGTCATGTGAGTTCTTTGCACAGAATCTTTTATGGATAAGCAGGGTGTAGAAATTTGCTCAATTGTCCAGCAGCTACTATCACAGGTGGCCCCTGAGTTTCAAATCACCAGCTGAGACTCAGGCTCTCTAAAGTCATTCAACATACAGAGTTCAAAGAAAACAGAGTTTAAAAGAAAGCCAGCTGTTCTGCGTTTTTGACTTCCTGGAAACTCAGCTCTGAATGTAAGGAGGGGTTGCATCTGCATCGCATCTCTCCCAAGGAAGTCCTTTCTAGATCAAAGTCCTTCTGCCTATCCTTAGTCTAAAATCCTACCAGCAAGGCTGACTCAATCTTAGATCCTGTTTCTTGCTAACTGACAATTCATAGGCTAAAAATTAAACTGCCTCTTAATGCGACACTGCCTTATAATAAAAAATAAAATAGTGCTAGGGATGTACCTCAGTGCAAAGAGCCTAGGTTTAATC